>CANUEP010116595.1:0-55699 GCA_947857235.1 Jatropha podagrica | reverse complement strand
ACTTGGCAATTTGAAGCCAAAAAATAAAACAATAGCAGTAAACATAAAAAATAAAAAATAACAGCAAAATTAATTAAACCATGTATTTCTTATTCTTGGTAATGGCTTTTGTCGATCGACGTAATGACCCATCATATGATTAAGTGATTAGATCATATTTTAATAATATGATTACATTTAATTTGATTTAGAACGTGACCCTTCAAAATCCAATAGGGGAAAGGAGAAAGCTAATTAAATTCATAGAACATTTTATTATACAATCAAAGGTTAATACTTCACATTCTAAAAAATAAAAATGTGTCCTAGCTATATGAACAAGGAGAGGCCGAACCCTCCATGTACCTTGATGTGTATAATTTCGGTGTTGCTCTTTGATTTCCATAAAATATTATTTACCTTGAGTGGAGGTTAAGGTGTGCTGGTATTGGTACTTTAAATTGTGTATCTATAAACTAAGTTGAGAGGGACAGAATGAGTGATATTGTATTGAGGGTCTAAAATTACTTATTAATTTAACTAGACAATACTAAATTTCTTAGTTTTGCCTACTTATATGGTGTGAACTCTTGCATGTCCAAGACAAGCAAATGGTCGAACCAATGATGATAAAGAAGTGTATTTAATTTGAAATGGCTAAGGTATGGGGCTGGTGATGATAATTAAAAGCATAATTATGAAGTAAAGTCATAATAAAAAGCATATATAGAACTTTATCTCACTTTGGAAAAAAAAAATTATAACAATAATAATAATGATTTAGTTGACATGATTGGACAAAAGCACTTAATTAATTTAGGTAGAATAGCTAATTATTTTCTAATGTAGTTTAAATTAGAATAGTTACAACATAGGTATTGAATGAGAAATAAGGTATAGTGATATAAATTTATTCAACATTGTGGAATTGGTAGTGTCTATAGTTGTGTGATGGGCCAAATAAAAAATTAATAAATATAAATATAAGAATATCTTAATTATAATTAACTAAATTGGTCGAATCATGTGAATATGAAATTAAAAGAATAAAATGTGAGGTATAACTCATTTATAATAGTAATATAATTGATTTCTATGTGTAATGAGTTGAATGCATGAATTTCTGAGGTCTATGTGAGTAGTCGTATTTAATATTATACCATGATTATTGGGTCACATAGAGGCCTATATATCTTTAAATGAATGATCAAGTTGAAGATGCAATCAAGTACGCTTAGAATTAAATATAATGCTTTGACTGGAATGTATACTGATGTGTTAGAAATGATATTTGAAATTATAAGTGGATATTAAATAAAATTATATAGGCTTTTATAAGAACTTGGTTGAATAAGTTATGTGAAATCTGAGTTGTTTTTGAATCTGGTTATAATAAGCATGCTACTAGTTTTTGAAATTGAGCTATGATCATATGTTGGACACAGGGTGTCCCTCTGAGGTTGCGGATGGACACCACCGTTCTGTAGGCTTTGCCTAATTTGAAAATTGGCATTTATGCTTAATTGTTTTTTGCTAATACTCTATTATTAATAATTATTATCCTTCTAAGTTACTATTAAGGCCCATACATGAACTGAAAAATAAAAATGGATTATTTATTTATTGAATGTGGAAGTCAGTTATGATAAGACTATTAAATGATACTCGTGATACAAGTAACTCTATTTTAGTAATTGCATGAATTGTTCTTATATTTATAATTACATGATTACTTGAAACACAAGTCATTTATAGACATGCGCGAGCGCGCGTAAGTATATGATTTCTTATGATGTATGTTACCTATGCTCACGTGAACTATTTGTCGTAGAAGGTACTTATATTGTAGAAGGTACTTATATTGTGCTTTGCTGTTGGGATTGCAGATATGAACTGTTATCATATATTTTTGTTTATAATTTCTTAGATGGACTCATTATATTTGGTTCCCTGAAATGCCTTGAGATATTGATTTATTTGTATGGATTTCATAGCTCGTATATGTTATCCTATTTGTGTGTCTAAAATTATTTATTAAGTACCATTAAGTTTTATATTCAGCGCAATAAATTTCTATCGCGTAGGTGGAATATTTGAGTAGATCGAAGTGAGTCAAATTTCAGTATTAGAGGAGGAAGATCTATTTTCAGTCAACTTTGAGTATGGATTTGTCCATGGACTTGGCATGTAGTAGGATTTTATTTTACTTGAGAGAATTATTTTAATTTGGGATTGTAAATGGTCATTTCAATAAATTCGATTTTATTTGGTTTAATTATCTTATATATTTCAGTATTGATTATTAATTTTATTGTTGCAAGTTTCATAGAGAGACCATTATTTCAAATTTAGATATTTTCATTTTGAATTTTCTTTTAGACATCTTGAGAAATATTTTATAACTCATTTAATTATTTTTATGGTATATATAGGAGAATTGACTCCCTAGTGTTAATAAATGTTTTCAAAAATAAAATTTAGTTTAAACGGATAAGTTTTTAATAAAGGTCTTCTTTGATTAACAAGTCTTCCGCTCATTTCACAAATGTTGATTAACCAAATTCATTATTTTTTAACTTAAGTGATTTCTTTCTTCTAAACTTTTGAAAACATCTGAATAAGCAAGTATGTGCCTTCGGCACAGAATGTGATATCTCCTATCTGGTCCTATAAGATCGGAGAGGGAGTGTTATAGCCTGCAATATCATTTTTTATGTGACTCATTTCAGGAACCATCACAATGCTTTCTTCTACATCAGGTAATGAGTTTAAGTCTGACAGATGGAAAGTTGTGTGCATATTGTGAGAATATGTGGGCGAATTTGTTGAAACTTCATTAAGATCAAATGAAATTCATGATGCAAGAAATATTATTCTCCTCTTTTTATTGTCTTTAGTTTGAAAAGTTTAGGAATGTAATTATATGTTCACGTCTTATTCTCAATTTATATAAATGCATATTGTAGAAGTTGAGAAGACAATGAGAGTATAAAAAATTTTAGTTCCACATTTTTATCATATTTATGGAGAAACCCTTAGGTTTTCAAGGCATTGGATTCTCACTCATGTTTGCATAATTGAAATTGCTCAAGACTTTAGAAAATGCGAAAAATTGAAAATTTCAAACATGGGATTTTAATTTGAGAAAGTTTGAAATTGGCTGAAAATTTCAGAATTTCCTCCAATTTTGGCTTAAACCCCCTCTAATTTGGCTGAAATCTTGTAATTAATGTTGTTTTGGAAGTCTACACATGAGTTGTCTATTTATCAAACAAAGAGCACATTTAATGCTGTTTAGGGGTAAAATAGGCATAATTTGAAAAATTATTCAGTTTAACCACAATCTTAATCCCTATGCAAATTAAGTTGTCTCTATATAGAGAGAAGAGAGGGCGTATAATGTTTTGATATGTATTTATTTTTCATGTTTAAAAGCTTATTTATGAGTTGTAAAAAATTTAATGAAATTGCAAACTAGTCTCTTTCCACGTGGTAGACCAAATTATTATTGACAAGATGATATATATTTAGAGTTGGAAGTGATAGGGTTGCATCACCATCTAATAATCCAGCATCAATTCTATATTTCTTTGGTGTCCCTCGATTAATACGTTTGGAATGGTTAATGAGAGCTATAAGTTCGAGCACATGAAAGCAAGAACCATTAAAAGTAATGACAACCTTGGTAGTAGTATGTTAGTTTTTAAATTAGATTTGTGATAGTAACATGTTAGTTTTTAAATTAGATTTATGGTTGAGTAGAATATTAGTTAATTTTCACATTATGTAGATATGACCTGAATTTTACTCTTAATTGGTACATTTGGATTTTAATTAATTGGTTAATGAAACTTTTAGTGAATTGCAAATTGTGAATTGTTAGTTTAATTAATTATTGGGAGAAATATGGACAACGAAATGAGTACGGTTTTGAGATTAGTTTGAGGTTTTTTATTATTGTGTGTATAGCACTATTCTGTAGAATCCAAATGATTTTTCATTGCTTGCCAAATAAAATTTCCTTCCATCCATTAGTAGACTTTTCTCAAAGAAGGTAAAGGGCATATGTTAAAATAGAAATGTTCCGCAAAAATAAATGTTTGATTAATTGTTTAATATAAAAAGACAAAAAAGGATAAGATAATGGAGAACAAGACAAAAACATGTGATAGACATAAACACAATAGAAAATTTATAAAACACTAAAGGTTAACAAAGATAATGTACATCGTTTTGTGAAATACTATCTCAAACTCTAAACGTCAGGATAAATGCAATATTACCAAACATAATAATTAATTAATATAATATTTTAACTTAATCAAAATATTAAACAGTACTCTAAATACTCTTGCTGAACAGAGCCAAAATAAATTTATTTTATTTCCTCCCCTTTTCTTCACCGATCCAAACAAAGAGACGTAAAGTGAATAATGACATTTTACTTTCTTATTTTACATCCTCCCTTATCTTACACACTACCACTATCCAAACGCAGTGTTAACTCCTCCCATTTTATGGAGTACATGAGGGGAGGATAAAATAAATTACATTTTATATTCACCCATTATTTTACATTTTTTTCCTAACAGTGTATTTGTAAATTTCAATAAATTTTCATCTCTTGTCTTGCACTCAACTTTGTTATACACCAAAACAAAAATAGGTTAAGTTAGGGAGGAGAAATTTTCAGGTAGATTTAGTCTACTGTTAGCTATAGAGTCATATAATAAAATACAGTTTTGTACGTATTTTGCTTTTTTTATATATACATTGATAACTCATAAATCAATATAAGTATCTTTCTTAAACGTGAAAGAATTAATAAGGAATAAATTAAAAAAAAAAGACAAAATATTGATGTGAATGTATTTTATTTAGGAAATTTATTGCTGATATGGTAAAATTGAGTCTATTATAAAATTTGTCCTTGAGAAGACCGAGCAAGCACCATTCCTCTTACGAATCACTGAAACACTGTCGTTTTAATGCCATGTAAAACTGAAAATTTCCTACATCTGTTTTTGTTCTGCCTCGTGTGCTCCTAGAGTAGCCTCTCTTTCACAACTCAAGCCTTCCATCGTTTACCCTATTGCCTTTTTTCGGTCACGCTGCCGCTCCTTGTTTCTTCCCTCTCGTCTTTGTCAGCCTCTGGCACTCGCAAACTACGCAAATTTTTTTCTCTCTGTTCTCTTTATACTTTTGCGCCACCGCCGTTCCTGGTGCACCGATCTTCAGTTACTGTAGTTTTTTTATTAGGGTGAGTATCACTGAAGAATGATAGCGGCAGTATCATGGGTGCCCAAAGGGGTTGCAAAGTCTGTTCCAGCTGTGGCAGAACCACCCTCCAAAGAGGAAATTGAAGAGATGATAAAGGCTGGTGCTTTAGAGAGAAGGTGATTTGTCAATTACTTTTTTATTTAGTATTTTCTTTGATTTTGTTTTACATATAAGGAGTCATATATAATTCACTCTTTATAAATTTTCAATTGTTTTACTTTTTTTTTTTCTTATTTTCATTCACATGTGAATTCCTTAGGGGATTATTGAGGTTTATTCTTTTCTTTGATACGTTTATTTAAATGCATCTGAGTAGAATTGTTGAATCGAAATTCTGTTTTATGCTCCATTTGTATTTTAATGCTTACATTGAAAAAAATTTTTATTCCTTTATGCAGTGGAGAAAGTGGTAGTGAGGAAGATGATGACGAAGATATGGAAGTTGAAACTTCCAAGCAGACTGATGAAGTGAAACAAGCATTAGCTGTAGCAGATGCACTTGGTAGAACTCCTAAGAATAGCAAGCCAACAACCAAATTTGATGACATAACTAATGGGCTAAAGGAACTGGACATGGATAATTATGATGAGGAGGATGAAGGTATTACTAGAACATATCTGACTACTATTTCTCTTTTTATGTATTACTTGCTTTTTTTACTTCTTATTTGTATTTCAAGAAATAACAGGAATGGATTAGGACTCTTTACTTAATTGGCAATTTGTGTTGAGGATAGTATTATTAAATCCGTGGATTGTAGTTTCTTGATTCCTTTGGAACTGTTTTTGTTTTATATGAAATTGATACAGCTAATTGTTCATCTGTGTGCCTCAGGCATTGAGCTATTCAGTAAAGGACTAGGGGACCTTTACTACCCAAGCAATGATATGGACCCGTATCTAAAGGAGAAAGATGTAAGTTTGACTACTTTCTTACATTATGGATATAATTTCTTTATCTTTGGCTTTTGATGGAGGACAAGTTTTTGGCAGGATGATGAAGATTCGGAAGAGCTTGAGGACATGGCTATTAAACCAAAAGATGCAGTCATAGTTTGTGCTCGTAATGAGGATGAATTTAGTCACCTTGAGGCATGTAGCTTTTGGTGGAGATCTTTCTCTTTCTATCTCTTACCCTCTCTATCTATCTGATGAAGCACTCATCATTTATGAGCAGGTTTGGATATATGAGGAATCGGAGGATGGCGATTCAAACATGTATGTCCACCATGATATTGTCCTGTCTGCATTCCCTTTATGTACTGCGTGGCTTGATTGTCCAATTAAAGGGGAAGAAAAAGGTATATTAACTCATAGTTTTGCCATATAGCATTGAAAATTTTCTGATTTGCTCATTTTTTCTAGGCATTTATAATTAAATTTGTTTTAAATTAAAAAAAAGAATCTGCATCTTAGTTTGTGTGTATATTTTTCAGCTTATTTTTTAGGAGCCATCATACTGATAGATTATTTTGTATATTTCCAGGAAATTTTATCGCTGTGGGCTCAATGGAACCTTCCATTGAGATATGGGATCTTGACATTGTACGTGGATCCTGAATTTGAATTATATAAAAACATAAAATATAAGCTTATTATATTTTAAAGATAGTTGCAGAATCTCATCTAGTTTCGTTGTTCTCAGATTGATGAAGTACAACCATCTCTAGTTTTAGGTGGTATTATCGAAGAGAAGAAAAAGAAGAGAAAAGGGAAGAAGGTCAACTTCTACTTTCTTTAACAATTTCAATCTTTTGATTTGAGTTAATTATGATAAAGCAAAATATCTAAACTATATATGTTTTATATTTATTGTAGTCCATGTTTATTTTTATATAAATAGCTGTCTATTGACAATGTACAATCATCTGTCATATGCAGTTAGCTATTATAGATTTTTAATTTCATTATTAAATTATATAATTTTATTTTGTTCTATCTACAATATTTTGAAAATCATCATGCTACTTTGGTGAATCTTATGTTTACTCAAGTTCATTTATACATGATTCATGTCTCTGTTGGAATTAAAATTGCTTTCAATGGGACAAACAACAAAATTTTACTGTTCTAGATCTTCCATCCAATTCTAATATAGACCTATGGCTTAAATCAAATTGCTTAATAGCATGCGATGCATTTATGCTAGTAATTTTTCTTAACAACCATCCTTTCCGGAGCTCACTCCTGTTGTATTTGAATTATGAATATATTAGCTTATAGACGTTTATTGTTGTAATGAATAATTCATGTATATATTAATTAACTTTGATAAGGAAATGAGACAGCTATAAATTAGCAATGAATCTCATTTTGTGCTTAAAATGTACAACCTTGTAGGATCAGTATAGTATTGCAATCATAAAGCCTGGATTCGAGTATTTTTCTGATACTGTGGTTCCATCTCTGGCAGTGTTAATGTACTCAGAAACAGTGATTATGTTGTGGACCTGATGGACACATTTCTCTGTGCTTGCATTGTTTACTAATTCTGTAACCTTTCATGTCAGACATCAACCAAATACAAAGAAGGCAGTCACACTGATTCTGTACTTGGCCTTGCCTGGAACAAACATTATAGGTTCGTTGAATTATGGTCTCCAGTTTTTTTCTTGCTTCTCTAGAACGCTATTATAAATTTATTGCTCTGGTTGCTGATAAAAAAAAAAAATAATAAATGCAGGAATATCCTTGCTAGTGCTAGTGCTGACAGACAAATCAAAATTTGGGATGTGGCTACTGGAAAATGTGATATTACGATGGAGCACCATACAGACAAGGTAAGAATACCTTCTGTATTTATATTGCTTTTCCTGCCTGTTTGACCATTTGCTATTCTAGATTTATTTGTTTTCCATTTGCTCCTTATCATACTCAGTGAGATATTACAATTCACATGTATATATTGACCCATCGTCCATCAAGTTTCTTAGCCCAAAGCATAGGCTGCAAGAAATTTAAACTGCCACTTGCTCTGCCACTTTCCCTTTACCTAATCTGAGCTTGGGATGAGCAATATTCAGCTTTAATCAAAGCCAAAGCGAACTGCACTAGTTCAGAAAATTCAGTTCGGTTATGTTTTTCTGAATTTTTGTAATTTTAGTTAAGTTTTTATTGTTACAAAAACCCAAAAAAATCGAACCTAATATGTAGACTGTCATTTTACTTTTACTAACAACCCTTAAGTATGATGAGAAGTTGAAAAGAATAATTTCAATGCTGCTCAAGCCTCAACCTCAAACCTCTATTATTTTGTCTCCTCCTCAATCTTGACTGACCTCCATATGCTATGGCTGCACCCTAAAAGATTTTGTGGAAATTGAGATATGAATTGCTTGTGATAAGATGCCTCCATAATGAGTCGGATTGTGAGTTGCAACCCTCAGATTGAGCTTTGAATATTCTCATCTACCAGCCACTTGGTTGCCATTGAGATTCACCTCTTAGTCTCTGACTCCGTCCTCCCCTCTGCTGAGTTGTGAACTAGGGTTTGGTTCCCTTTTCTGTGACCTATATTCGGTCCTAGGTCTAATTAGATCAACTACCCATTTGGTTTGCTTCAAACACAGGTTTTAATCTAGTTTTAAAAGCAACGAAACTGAACCTAATTTTGATAGTTTAGTTCAGTTATTACTTTCATTTTGGTTTGGTTTGGTCTGGTTCTCTGCAATAACAAATTAAATTGTTTGGTTTTGCAACTGTGCAAATCTGAGCCTCTTGATATTTGAAGTCTGCTTCCTCCATTATATCAGAAATTGTTAAATAAAAAAGAAAAACATGTTTAGAATGTTTTTGGCAGCCTTTCATAATATTGTTTCAGCTTATTTCATCACATGGGTTAATTTTTGGATATTTTATATTTTTCTTTTTTGATGTGGTTTACAAATTTCTTCATGCGATACAGGTTCAAGCAGTTGCATGGAATCATCATGAGCCACAAGTTCTTCTCAGCGGATCTTTTGATCATTCAGTTGTGATGGTAATATAAATTGTGCTTATTCTGATTTCAAAATAGGTTGCTACTGAACCTAGAAGTGGAAATATTGCTTTTCAAATGACCCATTGAGCTTTCAAAATCTTGACTTTGTCTGGGGAAGTTATGTTTCTTGTTTGCTGTGAGATACTTTTTTTCTTACCATAATATTCTTCATGGATTGCAGAAGGATGGGAGGATACCGACGCATCCTGGTTTTAAGTGGTCTGTCACAGCTGACGTTGAAAGTTTGGCATGGAATCCCCATAGTAATCACTCATTTGTGGTGCGTGCTTCGTTCTTTCTTTTAGGATTTCCTTGTTTTCTTATAAGCAAAGAAAACTGGCAGGAGCAGCATTAATGTGCCATAAGTTTGCATTAAAATCAACTTATGGAAACTTAACTGTTCTTTTAGGTGAGTCTTGAAGATGGTACAGTTCAAGGTTTTGATGTACGGACTGCAAGCTCTAATTCAGCTTCTGATTTAAAGCCAAGTTTTACTCTCCATGCACATGACAAAGCTGTTTGCTCAGTCTCCTTTAATCCTTCTGTGCCTAATGTAAATTATCTATGCTTTGAACCTCAGTTTTTATTACGTGTTTTAAAATATTAACTGGTTTGCCTTTATGATTTTTGACAGCTTCTTGCAACTGGATCTACAGATAAAATGGTACTTTGATGATGGTGTTTTTTTTTTCGTTCTTTTTTCTGATACGCCTGCATATAGCTTGCAGTATTAAATGCATCACCTAATTGCAATACCACTCTCATTTTGTGCAGGTAAAACTTTGGGATTTGTCAAACAACCAACCAGCTTGTGTAGCATCAAAGAACCCTAAAGCAGTATGTGTTTTTATCCTCCACTTCCATCTTAGGATACAATGATCAGATGACAACTTGTTTTTACAATTTCAAGAATTTGATTGTCACATTCTGGGCTCTGACATATGCAGGGCGGTGTCTTTTCCATTTCCTTCTCTGAGGACAGCCCTTTCTTGCTTGCTATAGGAGGTTCAAAGGGAAAACTTGAAGTGAGTGCAAAAACCCTATTGTATATAAATTTAGCATCTCTAATTTATATTACATTTAATTATATAATAGATATGGGTCATTTATTTTCTGAAATTTGCAGGTTTGGGACACCTTATCGGATGCTGGAATCTCCAAAAGATTTGGGAATTACAGCAAGCACAGCCAACCTCATCCTGAGACTTAATTAATGGTGAACACATTGCTTTTCGACATGGAGAATGGTGTAATTATCAAAGAATGACGGGATTGCTTACTAAAGTAATGCTTGGTCACTAGTTTTGAAATTTTGGAAGATTGCAGGCCTTTTTTTTCTGTTTTTTTTCTTTCCAAGAAATCTCTTTCTGGAACTTTAATGTAATTGTTATTGAGGCAACGTGTTGATGGGTGATAGGCAATCAAAATATAGGTAGTAATAGAAAATGTTACAGAGATATGTTCCATCTTTACCGGTTATGGGTTTTGATCGCTTTGTGGATGGGTTAAGGACATGTTTGGATGAATGTATTTTATTAATTTTAGTGAAATTCATTTGTAAGTTTACAGGTAATTTGTTTTTATATACACTTTATTAAATGAGTGTTTGCAAATAAATTTTTTGATGTAATTACCCTGTAGTCTTCAGGTTTTTTATTCAGTAAAAAATTATTGGAAAGCAATTATTTAGTCCTTCAGGTTTTACAAAATTTGTTTTTGTGTCCCGCAGTTTTGTATATTAGGTATTTAGTTTAGAAGGTTATGTTCCGTTTCATGAAGAGATCTATTTGCCCAAAATCTAGCGAGTTCTTCGTTAAAAGCGTGTATAAATATGAATTTGCCCTGAATGATAGTAGGATAAAACCTTTGGTTTGTGGTGGGAAAATGGAAAGTCTCATATTGACTCTATCTTCTTTCGAAAGAAATAAATTTTCAGAGTTTTCATAAAGGATTTTGCTTGATTCCCTACAATTGTCATTTGGAATAAGTGAGTTATTTTCTTTCTCCATTCTCTTGAGATTAGGGGGCTATTAGAAGGAATAAAGGTAATTTTTTAAAATTTCTTTCATATTTTGCAAAATTGGTTACTTTACTTAATATTTTCTTTTGTCATGGTCATTTTGCACTTTAAGAAGAGTCTACAAGTTTTTTTATCCTTTATTTTGATATTAGTAGTGTATTTGGGATTTTAGGATTAGTTGGGTTAGTAGTTGAGTGATTGAACTGATGATATCATAAATTGCATCTCAAGAGAACATTATCATACTTCCGCCACGGGATTCGATTGAAGTTTTATACTAAGGAGAATGGTGTACCATATATAATGCGTATCTCGAAAAAGTTTCTTATATTGTTCTACTGCAACTAGTGTGCAAGCTACACAAAGTTCAAACAAAAATATATCATATGTGGGTAGGATATGAAGATAGAGAAAGACGACGACATCATCAATTTTATGTTGGAGATGTTTAAGGACACTATAGTAGTCACATTACGCCAAATTAATAGAAGAGCTCCCTTTAAAATAATTATGCTTGATGATTTTTATAGTGAGGCTGATGACAACATTGGTCCTATGCTATTGGAGCATCAAAATGAAGAAGTTTATGAGCCTGTTGTAGGTGATTTGCAAAGCCAAGTAGGACCAACTGCTAATGCAGGACCTAGTGGTGTGACTTTTATGGAATCTCAAGTAGAAATGGAGAGGATGTTGGTGGATTAAGTGCACAAAATACTGAAGTGGAAGCTGAGAATGAGAGTGGTGTTATGCATGAAGAGACACAAACTACTCAAGAAGTAGTGACAAAAAATAATGAAACTGCACATAATATAGGTTTCTTTATGCTAGAATCATGGTAGAATGCAAATGTTGGAATTGCAAAAAACCTTGGAGGTCTACAAAATATAGGTGGTTTGGAACCAGAAATTTTTTAATTAAGTGGTGGCATTGTTGATAAAAGTTTAGGTGGGGAACAAAATGCACTTGGAGGGGGAGAGAGTAGAGGCAGTTTCTTAGAGTTTTACATGTTTGGGACAGGTAATGTAGTGATGATACTCAATTTGCTTAGATGGTGAACAACTTTAATAAAAGAAGTAGAGAGAGACCTAGGGGATCAACTACTGAAAGTGCACCTATAAGAATACAAGAAATATAAGAAATATTATACATTTTGAAGAGGTACAGAGGAAGAAATACATGTTCAAGGATAGGAATACCAACAAGAGGAATCAAGTAGAAGTAGAAGAGGTTGATGGATCAATTTCTGAAGATAGTGATTCTGAGGATGAAAACTGTGGGTTTAGGAAGTGATGAAGGTGATGATCAAATTTTGGGAGATATTGGACTAGAACTTGAGGAAATGCATGTTGAGGTGAGGACTATGTTTTAGAGGATGACTCTAATGATGCTCTTCGTGATGTGGATGTTAATAATGAGGAATTTGTCTCAGAAACTGAGGAGGAAGGTGAAGTAAGTGAAATGATAAAGAGGAGGAGAAAGACAATACCAATTGATCCATTCAAGAAATCCTACGATAATATCTTTGTCACACCTCAAGAGGGTGCTATTGACTTCAAGATTAGACATGTATTTCTTAATGTTGACACTTACGAAGAAGCTTTGAGGGATTATGTAGTGAGAGGTGGGTACTTAGTGAAGATGATCAAGAACGACAGTGTTAATAGAGACAACTAAATGCAAGGTCGATGTCTGTTCCTTTAGGTTTCATGCTAGTGTTGCACCTAATTTGACTACTTTATTGTAAAAACACTATAGATTGAACATATTTGCATAAGGCTCGTTGGTAACAAAAATCCTAATGCTACTACAAAATGGGTGAAATAGAAGCTAGTTGGTCAATTGCCTACTGAACCAAACATAAGTTTTGAACTTATGCAAAGTGAATCGAGTAAAACATGGGGTATTGAGCTAGATTATTGGCAATTGCACAAGGTTTGACATTTGGCAAGACAAAATGCTGAAGGGTCACATGAAGAGAGCTATAACAACTTGCATCAATACATAACAAATTTGCAAAGGTCTAATCTCGGATCTTTTGTGAAATTTGAATCAATGCCTAGGATGACAAATTCTGACCCTAGCATCTTCATTTACTTTGAGGCAATGAAATTGAGATTTTTAGAAGTGTGTAGGCCCTTTATTGGACTTGATGGAGCACACTTAAAAGGTCCTTTTGGAGGATGTTTCTTGAGTGCAATAAGCGTAGATGGAAATAGTGGTGTTTTCCCTTTAACATTTGCAATTGTGCAATCTGAGTGTCTTGTAAGTCAGAAATTTTTCTTGGACTGCCTATATCAATGCATTGGAGGTGGAATTGAACACAAGCCCTGAATTATCATGTTAGATCGACAAAAGGTGTGTTTTATATTTGTATGTTTTGCAATTTTATTTTTTAAGCATGTCATATTAGACTTAGTTATTAACTGAAATGTATTCATTTAAAGTAAATATAAGGTTACACTGAATATCATTTTATCCTTAATTGAATTGTGTAATTGCATTTCTTAGGGCTTAATAAAGGCTGTGAGATTGCACTTTCCCAATGCATCTCATATATATTATTGTAGAATCTCCTCATGAACCTTAAAAAGCAATTTTATAGAGTTATATTGAGAAAGGAATTCTAGATGGCTACTAAAGTAACATATTCATATGAATTTAAGCAATTTACGAAAATAATCGAGAATAAATATGCAAGCATGCTGTTGTTGTAATTGGCTATAAAGAGTAAATATTGAAGATTATTATGGTGAATATTTTACTGTGGAGATGTATAAGAAGGCTATGGTGGTGTGATTCATCCATCCCTTACTATAGCATGCAACCTGATACTCAATTTTCCAAAGTTTGGCCATCAGAACTTAAAAGAAAGGTAGACAAACTAAGAGAGAGGAGAAAACGCTAAGAAGGTGAAGTTGCTCCTAGTATAGCTAAGAGGAGTTCCACTATTAGGTTTGCTTTTTGCAAGTAGCTACGGCACAACAAGAGGACATATAAGAAAGCCTCTCTAGCTGCTACAAAGGTATAAAATTTTATAAAATTGTTTTACTTTTTCATTGAGGGATTTTATAATGTTTCAATTTTTTTTCTATGATTTGTAAGGGTAAGAAGCAAACTACTCAAGTGAGAGATGGAGGTGCAAGTGGATCATGCTGTGTAGAAGGTGCTACTGGATCAATTTCTATAATAAATTAACATATGAAAGGAGTTTTTTTGTGAAGCTGCCGTAAATAGTTATGCAATAGGCAAACAAAGACTGTTGACACTTTTTGGTTCTTGTCTTTGTGGTCATAGATATTGTTAGGATGAGAATGCCAAGTTGGATAGCTTACATAATTATTTTGACAATTATAAATGTGGTATAAACTTACACAACAACTGTTTATTTTACATTTTGGACACATATTAGTATTAGGATATTCATAGAAAATGCCTCTTTGTCTTACAAGTGACACTTAGTTGTTGTGTTATAAGGAACACTCAATGTTGATTATGTGGATGTTGAGTTCTTTTTGTAATACAACTCAACTATTGATTAATGGAATCAAATTTCAATTACTTAGCAATATTGCATGGATTGTTATTTTTTTTATGCATATGTTGCTTCCAATGATGTCAAGTAAGAGATCATAAATTTAGAGAAGAAAAGATTTAACTCCTATTTCATTAATGAGGCCAACTACCATTGATAATGCATTTTACGAAAGGGTTTAACCATTGCAAAACAACACCTTAATATACCCACTACCACAACCAAACCCTATTTTGCCTACAAAGAACAATCACTAAAATCACAAATGGCATCATTATGCCCACCATAGAGACGTAAAAAATCATCTTCAGAGAACCCAACTCTGCTTCTATGTGTTCTAGCCTCTATGGAATCCTTTGAATCTTGATTTGTAGAAGCAAAATATCCTCCTTCATGTCATGTACACCAGTGGGTATGCTCCTTTGACTCACCTCATTATAGTTATTTTCCATTTTTTTGTTACAATCACTCATATCAACTTAATTACACCATTCTAGACATGACCCACATACATTGTCAACACAGTAGTACTATAAATGGTGCTTATTCCTTGTTGTCTCAGAAATCATTATCACCGCTTTCTTTCCACACTTACAGTACCAATTTACAAATCTTCCTTCCTATGGATTGTCACAAGCGCTTGATACGGACATGTTTTTAAGATGAGTTTGGGATAGTTGTGGATCATAAACATGTTTGTTTTTCTCATTAAGGGCACATTTTGTCATTTTAAAAATATTCACTCTCCTCAAATTCGTCTTTGTGCACGCTTTTAACAAAAGACAGAGGGACCTCTTCATGAGACAAAACATAACCTCTGAAACTAAATACTTAATATGCAAAACTACAAGGACTTAAAAATTAATTTTGTAAAACCTCAAGAACTAAATAATTATTTTTCCAAAAATTGTTTCCTTTCTGTTAGTCAATACAAATAATTATAGAAAGTGCAAAGTTCAATAATGCGAATGTGATTATACAAAAATACCTTTGTAGTAATTAGGCAAACAAATAGAATAAGTTGATAGTATTAGAAACAGATAGTATAATGTTAAAAATTGAGGTCTTTATTAGTTTATTTGATCAAACCGAGGGGCTAAATGGAATGCGTTTTGACATTTTATAATCGTTGAGCGAAAAAAATAACAATTGGAGGGATGAGCAAAATGATTGACCCAACTAAATCGAAAATTGAACTGACACTATTCAATTCAGTTTGGTTAGCTTGCTCACAAGTTTGGTTCTCGAATTTTGGTTTAAACCAAAATTTCAAGTTAGTTTGGTTCAATTTTATAATATACAAATGATTAGGCTTAAAATTGAAAATATCTCATCAAAATAAAAAAAAAAAAAAGAAAACTGAACCCAGTTTGTTTGATTTTCTTCAGTTTGATTGTAACAACAACTTCGGTTTGATTTGATTTTGATCCTAAAACTTTGATTTGCTCTTTTAAACTTCAATTCATTTTGGCTCAAATATTTGCTCATTCCTATTGTAAGCGGGCCAATATCACAGGAAGTAGATAAATATAATTTTGAAAATAAAGATCCTTAGTGGTGTAATTAACCAAACACTAGGATTAAATAAGGATTATTGCTCATTTTATGATTGTCGTATTAATTTTATTTTCTTGAATAGTGTGTTGGATATGAAAGATTATTACTCTTTGTAGGAATAATGTTCAATTTGCTTCTGAACGTGAGATCAATACACAATTTACTTAAAAATACACTTTTTATATAAATACCATTCTAACTTTACACCAAATGACTAAAAGCCTAATTTTTATCAAAAATAAAATAAATAGTAATTTTTAATATTTTTAGATAATAAAATTTATTAGTTAAAAAAATGTTACACTTTTTTAGATGTTCAATTTTTAAATTAAATAGCTTTTGTTATTTAAAAATATTAAGGATTAATTGTTTTATTTTATTAATTGGGATTTTGATTATTTAATATAAAGGAGGGGTAGTAAAATAAAAAGATTAATTTTTGGAAAGCTATGTGTTACCAAACGGCAACGTACTTTGCCACGTAAGTATAGCCCAAGCCAATTGCCCAGCCCAAGCTTGAGCCATCAAGTAACTACAACTCAACAACATCTATCTTAGATATGAGGCAAGTCTTATTCCCCTTTAAATTCGGACTATCTGTGAAAGTCAAATACTAACTACTAGTATTCTGTGATGCATGGACATGTGAGATGTTTAATGTTTCCATATTTAGAAAATGTTTCAGAGATGGAAACTTCTGAAAATGGCTCAAAAATGTGTTAGATCTGTTTTCATAAATATTGAAAATTGGACACCTGCTTCTCCTCCATGTAAACATTTCTTGCATTAAAAAAAAAAAACAGATTTCAAATCTAAATTAAATTTGGATAATTTCAAATATTAATTTGAGAAAGGGCAAATAATTCTACTTTTAATATTAATATTCAAATTTCAAATTTAACAGAATTTCATTATCTTTATTCATTTTGACATTTGAATATTTTATTTTCTATTTTCTTTATTGAGTGAAACTTATAAATTGATTGCCCTTTAAAAATTTTAAATGTATTCCTTCTAAATTATTTTACATTTATTCCTATATTTTTAAATTTCATAAATAAAGCCCTATATTTTTATATTTACACGTTTTTTCCACGTTTTCATTTCCTATATTTTTTAAAAATGTCATTTTTCCATGTTCGGTTTTGTATTTCCTTGTTTTTCTGTTTCTGTGTCCGTGCATCATAGCTAGTACTCTAAAACAATAAACTATAAAGAGTCTTGTAAATGTCTATATAAAGAATTTCATATCCTATCTCAAAATATACCCAATCCATTTTAATTATATTTTTTTAATTCTCTATAATTCTCTTACTAACTTAAGTATTGGAGTATATGCAGGTACCCTTCCTTCGACAATGCCCCAACCTATTGTTCTACTTCGAATCATAGTTTCTATCCTCTGTCCACAAGCATACTCACAAATTTGTACTATTAATATAAAATAATAAAATATAATCAGATTTCTAAAATAACTTTAATTAGTAAATAATTTAGGATTCAAAATTTTTATCTTATACGGATTACTCGGACTCCACTATATATATATATTCTAAATTCACCTCAAAGATGGAAAATTTTCATAATTTACCCTACCTCAAATTCAGAGCGATTAATAGTTGGTGCGGTGAGCATGGAACACAACTTCAATCATTTCAATACTAGATAATCACCATAATCTTTTCTTTACCCCTCATGGCCACCGACCCCATTGAAAACCCTAACACTGAAGGCTAAGGCAACGCCCTCGGTGAAGCTAGCCAATAGTTCACCTTCACTCTTCCCTCTACTACTGATTCCCAAGTTGTAGTAGCCCTTGCCTAGGCTTATTCTCAATTCACTACAGTATTGAAAGACATTGGAGAACCCCTACCCAATGGTGAACTCACCTTACCCTCCAAACCTACAAACCTTTCCCACTAAGAAGATAAAACTCACCCGCCATCGCCCAAACTCCCAAGCCATTCAATATCTGATTGATACCAATAGTTAGAATCAAAACAAGATCCCAAGGAAATCAATCCCTATAACCAAGAGATCATGCACACTCAAATATTGGATGAGGCGAATCTCAAGGATATGATCAAAGAGTTAGTTTAGGAATGTAGGGAGTCAAAGAACGGAGACTATGGAGTCCGACAGGATTCACCGGTATCACCTAACATATTAGCCACAACCTTTCCTCCAAAATTTAAGCTCCTCACTTTCCAGTCTTATGATGGATGTGCTGACCCCAGAAGTCACCTAGCGACTTTTCGAACCATAATGTATTTGTAGACTAACTCAGAAGACCTAATGTGTAAAGACTTCCCAATCAATCTTAAAGGGGCAACACAAGAGTGGTACCAAGCGCTTCAAACGGGGTCCATCCGCTCTTTCTCATAATTAACCACAGCATTCCAAGCCTGCTTCATAACCTGTATCCCATCCAAGAGGATTTCCTTCGATCTAGTAGATTTGAAGAGAGAAGAGGGAGAAACTTCGAAACAATACGTGTCTAAATTTCAAAGGATGGAGATGCAGGTGAGGAATTTAAACGATGAGGTAGTTTTCAGGATGGTTTAAAATTGCAAATACAATAAACTATTTGAAAGTTTGAGTATCGATCCTCCCTCAAATTTTACCGAACTCATGGCTCAAGCTCATAAGTAAACTAAGCTAGATGAAGCTTATGAAGCTCAGCAATGTAAATCAACCAAAGAGGAAAAGCATAGGCCCCAGAGACACTCGCCCCTAGCGGGAAGACGATCACATTATAGAAGATCACCCATTCAACCCTCACCTGGTAGTTACTCTGTCCGAACACCATACACAAGGGATAGTGAAGCCCTAAGAGACAAAGGATTCACCCTAGTAAACAGACCACGTTTAGAGATCTTATAATGGATTAGAGAATAAGGTGACCGAATCCAATGCTTTTATCCTAGAAAGATGAGAGAGGATTCCTCAAGCCATAAAAATAAAAGCAAATATTATGAATTTCATACGAATGTGGGCCACGAAATTGATGCTGATTGACAATTAAAAAGAGAAATAAAAAGCCTTGTGCAGAAGGCAAACTAAAGTAGTTTGTTCGGGAAGATTGGTGAGAGGATGAATAGAGAAGAAAATCAAGTAGAGACTATCACACCTTGGGGACTATCCACACCATATTCGGTGGTTCGTCAAGTGGCAACAATAATTCAGTAAGGAAGAGGAGAGCCGGGGAGATATATTCCATCCTACCTCAATAAAAATCAAACCCTAAACCACCCATATCATTCTCAGAGGCTAACAACGAGCATATACATGCGCCTCACAATGACACTTTGGAAATTAAAGGAATCTTAGAGAACTTTCTGGTGAAAAGAATCCTAGTAGATGAAGGCAGTGCGATCAACTTCATGACCATGAATATATTCAAAGCCCTGGAGCTAGACCATGTGAGGATCAAATCGATTCGAACTCCACTCGTTGGTTTAGTAGGAAAGCCTATACAGATATTTGGATCCATAGACATAGCCATGGAGCTCGAAATTGAGAATTCAATAAGAAAGTTAAAATTGGAGTTCATGGTAGTAGACATCCACTTCCCTTACAATGTCATATTGGGCAGGCCAGCCCTGTACGAGTTAGAGGCCGCCACGTGCATCGAGTACCTAATGATGAGGTTTTACTCTGATAAGGGCAAAGTCGTAGTTGTAAAAGGAGATCAGAGAGCATCCAGGAAAGCGTATGTGGTACCACAGAAAGGTTTACCCCTCACCTTACCAATCATGTGGATGCTAGAGGGAGAACCATCTACCCAGGCAATCGAACATCCTCCCTTCGACATCCCTAGACATAAAGAGGACTTGGGTCCTGTACCGATGGGCAAGCTACTCACGTGGGAAGTAGAAAAGGCGAAATACTTAATGTTAGGAGCTGATTTAGCGAATGAAGTGCAAGAAGACATGAAAGCAGTTTTGAATGATGATGTCCATAGCTTTGCCTGGACTGTAGAGGATACAGTTGGAATCAACCTTAGTGTCATGTTCCATAAACTCAGCATTGATCTGAGCTCTAAGCTAGTTAAGCAGAATAAGCAAAACCATGGCTCCTAAAGTCAGCAAGTCGTAGTTGTAGAAGTTGATGAACTCTTAAAGGAAGGATTCATAAGGGAGGTAAACTATCCAAAATGGATGGAAAATGTTGTCTTGGTACCACCTTACCTAATATCGATCAACTAGTAGACTCGACAGTCGGATATGAAGTGTATAGTTTTGTAGATGAATCGGCTGTGTATCACCATATGATAATGAATGAATTAAATAAACAGAAAACTAGTTTTGTCACCGATTGAGGCATCTACTGTTATCAGGTCATGCCTTTCGGATTAAAAAATGTAGTTACAACATGTTCAAGGATCAGATAAGATAAATTGTAGAGGTCTATATGGAAGACATGATACTGAAAAGTATTCAAGCTGCTGAACATCCCAAGGACTTACAAGAAGCATTTGAGATCCTGAACAGGTTCAACATGAAGCTCAACCAAGAAAAATGCACTTTCGGAGTAAAAATTAAGAAATTTATGGGTTTTATGATGTCACAAAGAGGAATAGAGGCAAACCCTGAGAAGATTAAGGCTAAAGATGCAGGCACCCACATACATCCATGAGGTACAATAACTGAATGGTCAAATAATTGCCCAGGGACGATTCATCTCCTACTCAGCTAAAAGATGCATGCCCTTTTATCAAACCTTGAAGTAGCTGAAAGACTTTAGCTGGGATGAAAAATGCCAGCTCGCCTTCGAACGGATTAAAGACTTTTGATGCTCTACCCTCTCCTAAGCAGACCTAAGAAGGATGAGCCCCAGTACTTGTATCTAGCTACTACCGAAAGCTCTATCGCTTCTATTTTTCTTAGAGAAGGAGGTGAACAATACCATGTTTAATATGTGAGTAAGGTCCTCAGAGGAGCTGAACTACGATACCCACATGTTGAAAATGTTGAAAAATTGATGTTCACCATCCTAACATCAATGAACCGGTTGTGCCACTACTTCCAATCCCATACTGTAGTTATTTGAACTAACCACCCATTGAAGAAAGTCTTACATCGAGTGGAAACCTCAGAAAGATTAGTAGAATGGTCAATCAGATTGGGCGAATTCGACATAAGGTATGAGCCCTACACGACAATAAAGGCACGTATACTTTTCAACTTTGTGGCTGAATTCTCTAGTGAAATCGAGATAGACAATCCATAAGCCAAATTATCAAACCACGACTGTGACATTTGGCAACTTCACATAGATGGGCTTTAGGAAATTTCTGAGCGGCAGTAGGAGTAATTCTACAGGGAGCAGATATGATAAATGTGCCATATGTGGTATGCTTGGGCTTTTCCATAACAAATAACATTGCAAAATATGAAGGCTTGATAACAATGTGTAAGTTAGCCCTTGAGATACGAACTCTAATTCTCCATATCTTTCTAAACTCACAGCTAGTTGTCAGTCAAATTATAGGAACGTTTACTACCAAGGAGCCGAGCCTACTCTAATTCCATGCCCTAGCTCTATCCCTCCTACATAAGTTAGAAGAAAGAGGATGTACTTGGAAGATGATTCAGGTAGAATGGACAAACAACAAAGAAGTTGATGCCATAGTAAAGCCACCTCACAAGGAGAAGGGTTGTTAGAATGAATCCTGGTCGAACACCAAGCTTACCCGAGCTTTGAGAAAATGGAGATCTTGGTGACCCAAGCCGAAAGTAGTTGGATGAGCCTAATCATTGACTTTTACAAAATGACATTCGACCAAATGACAAGCATGAAGCTATTAAACTCTACAGGAAAGTGACAAATTATTGATTAGATAATGGGGAACTATATAGAAGGTCAAAATCGCAACCTTGGAAAAACTGTGAAATAGAAGATGGTGATTACATTGTCAGAGAAATTCATGAGGGAGTTTGTGGGGCGCATGAAGGCTCAGATAAAATTCTTAAAAAAATCTTACTGTCAGGACACTATTGGTCCATGATGAAGAGAGACATTCGTCATTACATTTGCCACTGCAGAACATGTTAAAAGTATGATCGAGTGCCTCAAAAGCCTTCTGCACCTCATTCAGGCCTTTCTCCCAATGGGAGATGGATATCCTGGGACCTTTCCTCATAACCACAATGTAGAGAAAGTTTGAAGTAGTTGCAATTGACCACTTCTCCAAATGGGTAGAAGCTGAAAATCTTAGTACTATTACTCCAGCTCGAATTATCATCTTTTTCAGAAATAATGTGATAGTCTCGTATGACATACCTCATAGAATAATTACTGATAATGGGAAGTAGTTTAATTCAAGAGCCTTCAAATTGTTTTGGGAAGAATGGCATATCAGCCTACTCTTCACGTCAGTAGCCCATCCACAGACTAATGGCCTTACTGAAGTCACTAACAGAACCATCTTGCAGGGATTGAAGAAGAGGTTGGATGGAAAAAAGGCTAATTGGGCAGACGAGTTGAATAGTGTGTTATGGGCCTACAAGACAACAACTCGTCAAGCGATAGGGCAAACACTATTCTCCTCGGTATATGAAATGGAAGTGGTGATACCAATATGACGATAGGGCTACCCAACAGGAGGACATGAGAATATGGCGAGCTCAGAAGCAGCGAAAGCCTAAAAATTAGCTTAGAGCTAGTAGAAGAACTCAGAGAAGATGCTGCAGTTCGAGTAGAGGCATACAAGCAAAGGGTAAGGGGACAATTCAATAGACAGGTTTGAGCTAAACAGCTTAGGGAAGGTGATAAATTTTGGCAAAAGATAGAAATCACTAGAGGCTCAACAGGCATAGGAAAGTTAGGACAAAATTGGGAAGACCCCTATGAAGTAGTAGAGCAGAGGGGTTCGAGCACATACAAGCTGAGAAAGATCAAAGGAGCCGAACTGCCTAGAACTTAGAATGCTGAAAAGCTTAAGAAAGCATATCGTATCCCTCCATTTCACGACGCGTAAAAATTTCTTTAAGTTGATCTGAAAGAATAATGTGATAAGACCTCATATTTTTTCACTTAACATATCATGCCCTCCAAAGACAAAAATGGAACATGATACCTTAAGTTTTTCTTAAAGGATCTTACTTAGAAATTTTCTATCCAAAATCAAATAGTTCGCTCAGAGGGCTAAGCAGCCCAGTTTTCTCCATCTAAAATCGAATAGTTCCCGAAAGACCTAAACAATTTAAGGAAGGTGACAAATTCTGGTGAAATATAAAAAATACTAAAGTCTCGGCAAGCGTAAGAAAGTTAGGTTAAAATTGGGAGGCCCCTATGAAGTAGTAAAGCAGCTGGGTCCAAGCACATACAAGCTGAGAAAGATCAAAGGAGCCAAACTGCTTAGAACTTGGAGTGCTAAAAACCTTAAGAAAGCATATTATATCCCTCCATTTCATGATGTGTGAAAATTTTTTTATTTTTATCTGAAAGAATAATATGAAAAGACCATAGGTTTTTTCACTTAACGTATCATGTCCTCCAAAGAAAAAAAAATGGAACATGATATCTTATGTTTTTTCTAAGGATTTTACTTAGAAATTATTTTCTCTTGTACAACTTCAAAGTTTACCCAGTAGCCTAATCGACCCAGTTTTCTCTGTCTAAAATCAGACAGTTTGCCCAGTAGCCTAAGCAGCCCAGTTTTATCTGTCCAAAATCAAACAGTTTGTCCAGTGGTTTAAGCGGCTTGATTTTCTCCGTCCAAAATTGGATAGTTTGCCCAGTGGCCTAAGCAACCTAATTTTCTCAGTCCAAAATCGAACAGTTCGCCCAGCAGCCCAAGCAGCCCAGTTTTCTTTGTACATATTTGGATAGTTCACCCAGTGGCCTAAGTGGTCAAGTTTTCTCTCTCCATATTTGGACAATTCGCCAAGAAACCTAAGCAACCCAATTCCCTTCATCCATAATTGGGAATTAAATGGCTTCCCAATGACTTGAATAGCTAGTCCAATATGCTAAGTCTACAATTCATGTACATAACGTTTGCCATTTAGCCTAGTTGACCTAATTGTTGTATTATTTATTAAGTAAAAATTCTAATGCATATTTTAGATACACTTATATTGCCCAACTAACTTAAGTAACACACTGTTCCAAAAAGAAAGCAAACAATCATTAGCAAATAAAAAAGATTAGGTAAATTAAGAAAACAAAATGAACTTTCTCTTTTCATTAAAGTTAAAAATTCTTTACATCAACAGTTACAAAAGATCCTACAATAAGTTATGAAATAAAAATCTATACAAATCTCTAAACATCCCTCTCTGATAGAGCAGGAAAACTATCTCCAAAAGAGCTTGGTTAGGAGCCTTCACCTTCGCCTTCGCCTTCCAACTCTTTTCCATCCCTATTCGCTTCCTCGTCAGCTCTTTTTGGGTTAACATCATTTACCCAGTCCCAATCCCAGTCAAGGTCTAACTGCTTCTCCATAAGTTTGGCCAATATGTTAGACCGAAGACTTAAGCAAGCTTTAACCAAATCCTCTTCTTGGGACTCCTCCTGTCCTTTAAGTTCTTGGATCTCATTCTCTATCTCCTTCATCCGCTTTTCTAGGCCTTCTATTTGGACCTCCATTTCGTTATTTTTATTTAAAAGGCCCCAGTTCTCCCCTATTAACCTCTCCACATCAACATCCCGAGCTACAAGCTCAGCTTTATGTCGCTCTTCTTGTTCCTACATAAACTCCTCGGCATCTTTTAAGGCGATCTCCACATGTTTTTCTTAACCTCCATTTCCACTAAGGCAGATTTCACCGTAGTTAGCCAAGAATACTAGAGGTTATTAGTGTTTACCGCTTGAAATAAGCACTGGTTCAGAAAGTCCTTAGTCGCCCGATCATCCATGTGCTCAAAATACTGTTGATCAACAGGAAACAAGCAAGTGTAAGCTAACTCTCGATTGGGGCTATCACCCTGAATGCTACAGTTTGCCCCATATCTAAACACAAAATAAGATCGAAGGTCGGCAACCTGAGTTCGAGGAGGAGGAGGAGCTGAATTCGGATCAGGAACTAGCGCAGATGCAAGTGCCTCCCCTGCTCGCTTCCTGGTAGGCTCAGCCAATGGACTCTATATGGGTTGTTTGGCAAACAGCTCACAATTTGCTTGTACAATCTCAAGTTCTGATGGAAGCACCCTTTTTTAGCCTTCAGCAGCTGGCTTCTTCCTCATGACATCGGTGATCTTACCTAAGTTTGAACCTTTGCTTTCCTTGGGAGCCATGTTTGCAAAAACATAAAATGAGAAAAATTAAAAATGTCAGTTTAAACAATCCTAAGCAAAGTCGCCAATAAATAAAATATACCATGATTAGAAGTGTTGGGCCTAATGGGTCCATTAGGCGAGCGAATTGGATAGCCCTCAACTATCACTTTCTTCAAATCCACACAATCAAGCCCCTTAGTCCTTATTAAATTAGCTAAACCTTGATCATAAGGAGTGGGCAGCTCAAGGAGGAAGCAATGAGGATTTGTGGAGCAAGTGTTTGAAATATTGAATCCTCCAGGGAACTTCATAATAAAATACTTAGATTTCTAGTTTTTCAGAGAGGAAATCTTGGAATTCTTTGTGAAAACATTGCAGGTGGCCTTCACCTAGAGGTAGCAGTGATCCTCGTTGGGACGAATGCAGAAATGGTATAAATCGCAAACTACACTGGTATTTAGGTTACTTTCGTCCTCCCGAGCTAGCGCAATTATGGTACAAAGGAATCGCCAGCCATTAGGATGCAACTGGCTTATAGTGATATGATAATCATTGAAGAATGACTTTAGAGGCGCAAAAGAGGAAGCCGAACCCCAGATTAGAAGCTCTCTTTATACATCATTATCGAATCACTATCCAAAGGCGAATGTACCTGCTTGTCTTTAGAAGGTCAGATCAACTTGTACTCTAGTGACATATTGTAAGCATAATATATATTCAACAGCTCGCCCTCATCAATATCAAAAGGCACGTTAGCAATCCAAACATTCTCTTTCCTTCCTTTCACCTCGACCACTCCTAAATCTATCCCTTCAATATGCTTATCGCTAGGTTGCTCAGACAGTATTTGGACATCCTCATCACAAGGGGAACCCATAACCTCAACTAAATAAAAGAATAAAGGAAAAGAAGACGTACTAGAGAGAGAAAGTGTTTTCTAGAGAGAGAATCTCTAAGAAGTAGATTTTCACAAATGTAGCAAATGAAAATGAAACTGGCCCTTATATAGGCTAGGCGGGGCATGTGAAGAGTCAGCTCAATAAATGCGGCGACTCAGAATGCTCTCCAAACCAACTTGATGCATTGGGTTCCATAACAGCCAAAAAGAAACTTTCGCCATCATTATAAAAAAATAGTAAATAAACAAAATAATTCCTAAAAACATCCTGCAAATATTATATTTGAATATAAATGACCAAATAAATGAGCGGGGACTACTGTTAATATATAATAATAAAATACAATCAGATTTCTAAAATAATTCTAATTAATAAATAATTTAAACTCAAAATTTTTATCTTGTACGGACTACTCAGACTCCACTATATATATTCTAAATTCACCCCAAATATGGGAAAATTCACAATTTATCCTATTGTCAACTAACGCCTTCTATTGGGAACACTTTTAGCTTTCTCATCTTTTCCCTTAATCAGAATTTTCTAGAAATATTATATTATTTATTTGAACCCCTCATAAGATAACATTATGGTTAGAAGTTGGAATATTCATACCAATGAAACTTATAGGAAAAAGACAAACCAAAACTACGACAATCCTTTTTTAAACAGGATTTTAAAGGAGGATCACCAAGCAAAATCTAGAACAACTTGTCATTGGAACTAATCTAGAAACAGCTGGTCAAAGCTTTGTTAAGTCTGCAAGCTGTCTTAGTAAAAGTTAAAGAGGAAATTCGAGTCCTTTTGGAAAAAAAGAAAATGTGAAATCTTATACTAAAGACAATGATTAGACTAAAGAAACTAATATTGACAACTATCGATCAAGGCCTTTAAATGTGTGTGTATATATATATATATAGCATGGATTTTATTAATTTTATTATCCAGTACCCTATAATATAATTAACAACTAAAATCATCTTGAAATAACCCAAAATTTTATTTTCATAAGTTTTCTAATTGAATTTAATTAAAGATAATTTTAAATAATATTTTGTTAAATGGTCCTAGATCGAACCAAAAGAAAAGAAAAAGAAAGAACTGCTTAAATCGAACTCAAACTGTCCAAAAATCAAAAGAAACCTTTAGAACACTAATCAAACCGAACCGGGCTTGAATTGGACTGAACTGAGATAGATAACCTATCACTAAAGGAGAGAGAGTGCATTTTCTTCCTTCTCTCTCTCTCTCTCCATTGAGACCGACAACCCTATCTCCTTCTCTCCCTTCGTTCTCTGGCCATCGGTGGTTAAACTCGACAAGCAAGTACTCAAAACAATCTCCTCAATGAGGCAGACCTAAATATAGCCTTGAATCCAGTTTTGATGGCCGCGTTAAGGAGAAAACGATGCAAGAAAGTTTCAGTATTATGCCAGTTTGATTTTTTTACGACAAGCAAGAATGTTAAGGGCATACACTAGTCGACTCCTCTCCTCCATACCATCATTTTCCCCTCCAATTCTAATGATGGAGCATGGGGGACAAAACCACTATGAGCGATGGAGATTTAGTGGCTGTCAAAGCTTTTTGGACCAAATAGGACAACGATTCAATGATTAGACATCGAAATTGAGCTCTTTGTGAAATTTTGAGCCTAGAGATGTATAAATCATAATTTTAGCAAAGCTCGACTTTTTGGCCACTGTGCACGGCGGTCAATGGTAGCAGTTCGGTGATTGGCCGGTGAGGCTCCAATGAGACACCAAGAGGCAAAATCTCCATCTCCTCAAACTGAACTCAAATCCGCAAGCCGATTTTCAATTGGTATAATTTAAGATCTAGTTCCTTATTTTTAATATAAATTCCAAATTTTGAATTAATTATTTGATTAAGTTAATTCTAATTAAATATTACTATGATTTTTATTAGAGAATATTAATGTATAACTAAACCTCTAATTACTTACATTAATGAGATTAATTAAAAACAGAATAAGTACTGATATTGTGATTGTGAAATACTAGAAATAGCGGATGAGATATTATTGTGAATTACCCTGTGAATGGGCTGTGTGAACTGTATTGATAATGTGATTTATAAAATATGGACATTCCAAATTACAAATGATGCCGTATTTTGGGCAAAACACTTCGTAAGTAGCTAGATTAATTATATCATTAATAGGAATGACCATTGTAGTTATTAGAATTAAAAAATATAAATTATCAAAAAACTATAAGCTCTATTAAAATTAGTAATTAGAATAAATAAATAAACAAATAATAAAGTGGCTAGAATTAGAATTAAATTTCTTGAATTAGAATTCTTACTTAGAATTTTCTTTCTAGATGCTTATAAGGTTCAAGAATGAAAAGACAAAACCTAGAAGGGAGCAATAATAAAGATAGTCCTGTTAAGGGTGATAAAGAACTGTGAGCAGAGTTAGATAATTTGCATCACTCAAGTATTTTGCATTCATGCATACATAAATAATGTGATACATATGTGAAACATGCATACAGTTAGTAATGTCATTTAGGTGAGTGTGCCATGAACCGTATCGAAAGTATATTTTTATATATTGAAATATATAGGATATTAGATATTTTGCACTGTGCATATGATGTGAAGTTTTTGTGATTGGACGTGATTTGTTTGTGATATGCTGTGAAATTAGAATGATGTGGGTCACCCTCAAGTGAGAGCACGAGCATGGTGAGAATGCTGTTAGTGGGTTGTAAGCGGGTAGAGTGATGCCCCTCTGTTAATTCCTTGATTTGATGTTCATCGCTGATAGAAGAAAAATGAAGAAAAATAAAGGTACAGACTGGGTCCATTAAGCCCAAATGGAGGTGGGGTCCCAAGTGCACTTAACACAAAGATCATGGGATTTATTATTTCATAATGTCCATTAAAGCATGCTTTAGGGGTGAGCATGATCCTTGTTTATAATTGCTGACACAGACTAATGTCCATTGTTTGATTAGTTGAATTATTATGATCTATTTAATAAGTGTGAAATTCATGCTCGATTGCTCAGTCATAATTAGTCAGAGGGCTACAAATTGGATAATATGATTATTATATTTGTGATTATGTGGAGTGAGAGGGTTATCTAGCCCTATTCATTGAGTTTAGACGCTGTTTCCTGCCTTATAATTTTTTTCCCTAGGTTTTGAGAAGCAATTAAAGTCCCATGGATACAAATAATTCTTATTAAGCTTTGGAGACGCAGGAGGAATTGGAAAAAGTATAGTGGCCTGATAAACCAATACACTTTTTCCAATGAGGACTATGTTATTAACTGATGGACTACGGAAATGGGGATGGTTTAAGTAAAAGTCCATCCATGAAGTAAACAAGATAAGTATTATTACTATTGGGTAGAAGGAAAGAACATATATGTGAATAATAGACATTTCTATAAACTACTAAATATATTTTGAATATTGTGATAAATAGTTACAAATAAGTACTTAGAATCCATTATGATGACATGAATGTCCAAGAAATCTAGAAACAGTGAATGGATTATTGTATTGAAGTACCTGGATCTTGTTCGACACATAACCTTAAATTCTAGGGCAGTTCCTTTTTTTAGCTTATTGGGTTTTTTCAGTTGGATGTGCGCTGAATTCCAGTGTAAAGGAATGCCACTTTTGAAGTATAAATTGTTTAACTCAAAGAAAATTTCATGATTGCTTCACATATTTTTTTTGTAACATTGATATTTGGTTTGACTATTTTCTTTTAAATTGAACTTATATGTATTTCCAAATTCTAATAATTGATATTATTGTTATAATATTTGAGTTAAACACTTTTAGGGTTTAACTCTTGTTAGATGTTTAATGTTTTAAAGCATAAAATAGAAAATTTTATATTTGTAAATCGACTTTAATCTTTATGATGTAACATTTAATCTCAATTTCTTTTTGGTTTCTTTGAGATCCAACCTATTTGATTTAAAAACATGCAAGACTAAAATTTCACAAAATTTTTGGAAAAAAGGGGCTTTGTGAATGATTGGTAGTTAAAAAGGAGACTTTGAAAGTGGGAAAAATAGTTTTAAATGACTTTGGTGATTCTTTGGACTGAAAGTTCCTCAAAATTTAGTTATTTTTTACAAAAATATCATACTTTCAAATTACGATAGAATGATTTGATTTGTATATCTAGTTTACTTGATTTAAGCATTTAAATCACGATTATACCTAGTCTAAATGATATTATAGTTTGAAAATACTATTTTCATTGTATTTTGAGGGCATAAGTGACAAACAAAAAAACAAGGGCTCAGTAGGAAAGATTTGTAATAGTCAATGAATATTAACAGTTATAGAATGGTAAAGTGTTAAGAATTCAAGCATCATGCGAATAAATGGCAAGATAAGAAGTCAAGAGAAATCTATATAAGAACTAGCTACTGGAACAATTATGTTGAGTTTCGTTTTGAAATGTGTTTCTGATAATTGATTTTAAGAATTAATAGCTTTTAAAAAGCATGAATTAAGTTTTATAGTCCACCAGTAAGTTTGAGAAAAATAGTTTGGCGCAAACTGCATCTTTAAATTGTTGCTTAGAATTTTTTGTTTCCGAGTTCAAGAATTTTGATTAAGTTAGTCAATTTGATCGATTATATTTTGGATATAATATTTTATGTAATAAATATTTTATTATTAATAAAATGTATTTAATTATTTTTTATATTTTATTGATTGAATCTTGGTAAAAGATAAAGTCTATGAGATAATACTTTTTTGCAAAATAAATTATAATGTGGTTATAATTATGAGTTTTATATTTATATTAAAGTAATGTCTCCAAATATTTCTAGTTGATGTTCTTCTCATTATTGGACAATGATCAGAGCTGTTAAGACTGATACATACTATGTTCTTTCATTAGGGAAGCAATTGTTCTTATAAACTGAGATATATGTGATATTTAGAACTAATATGTAGGTGCTTGTTATTTAAATAAGTCCACTAAATTGACCTGCATGAAACTTCCATATGGAGAGTTGTCTATGTCTATGGAATACTCAAGTGATGGTTGTGTAAGTGATAATTTAACTTGAGATTACTAAGCTATCTTCTATAGAGATGATTATGTTTTAATTTTTTGTTCAGATTATTCATTATATAAATAATAAGCAACGATTAATTGGACATAGTAGGAATTTGTCTGGAGATACTTGTGTGATTTAGAGAGGATTCATCACCCTAGGTAAATTAGGGGAAATGTTCTAATTGTTTTCTACTAGTATTGATTAAAAAATCCTTGCGCAAGGTAGAATGAAATTAACAAATGAGATTTAGAATTTCATTCAACTGATTAATGGCTAAGGTTAAGAGAATTAACATGATTTAGTAGAGCAGACATATTCTATGCCTAATTATTAAATCAGAATATTAATGATGAATGGATATTAATTACACTGATAAATCATGCATTGAAAGGTTAAATCAAACCACTTTGACTTTTCAAATATTTGAGTATTCTTGATATGTTGCTAGACAATGTACTTAACCTTCAAATATTAATTAATTAATATTTATTGCCAATATATTTAGAATCTAGAAAGTCATACACATAAGAATGGAAAATGAAAAATCAAATCACGTATGATTTGATTACAAATAAGTTTTGTCGAGTTAAAGATAAAATTGTAATTGATATTTGATTATAATTTTATATAAATTATTTAATATTGACTTGATTTATTTATGTCTAAAATTTGTAAAGATAAATTTTAGATTAAATAAATTTATTATTTTAATTATAATTTATTTATTTAAATAGTTAAATAAATAAATATAATTGATTAAATTAAAAATCTTATTAATATATGTATTATGATTTATTTATTTAAATTATTTAAATAAAATAAATAGGTATATATGTATTTAGTTATAATTTATTTATTTAAAAAATTTAAATAAATAATTATAATTAATTTATTTGTGATATAAAGTTTTCTTATATAAGGTTTAATAAATAATATGGACTGGTTAAACGTGAAGGTGAGTTATTGCTTATAGTCACAAAACAAAATCAAGAGCTTACGATAACTAACACTATCATACGCTTTAATCTCTTAACCCTCTAAAAGTAGTTTTAGAGTTTTTCGATTGTCTATTCGTGTGGATACTACTAGAGGCCGGAAGTTTGAACGGCTTGTGATTTGCGACAATCTAACCGCATTGATCGAAGTTTCAGAGAATCTGCAAAAAGATGTATTATTCTAAACAAATTTTATTACCTTATTTGTAACGCATTCCTGTTAGTATAATTAATTATTTTAATTATATTATACTGCTGCGTATATTTGATATTGAAACTTAATAGTTGTATCAGAGTTATCATTTAAATGTTTAAGATGTAAAATAATATATTGATTGTTAGGATTAATTTTAAATTACTTCATGTGCTGAAAATTGGTATTTGAATAAAATCAAATCTGAATTTTGTTAAATTTTACGGATCTGATTTTCAATTAAATTTGATTTAATGAAGTTAAAAAAAAAATTATCGAAAATTCTCTTTTTGAAGAACACAAAACTGTGGTTGCTGTCATCGCTGCACCACCGGCCAACGTAGAGCCTCGAGGGCAGCGCTGCGTCCGGATCGCCTGGATGCGAGTCACCTCGCTGCGAGAGCTGCGGCGATCTGATGATGCAGGAAAGTTATTGTATTTTTCTAATTTTCATATCAAAATAAAAAAAAAAAAGTTTTTCTGGCGGGACAGCGTTGCTCTAGCCGAGGTGAGAGTGGCCATGGTGGTCCGACCACCGTTGAACTGGCTCTTGGCAGAGCTGGTGCAGTCGCTGAAGCTGGAGAGGCCGAAACTTCTCTAGCCGGCGGCACTCGGGTTCAAGCGAAACTGTTTCTGCTGTTGTGAAGAATTACAGTTTGGTCCCTTAACGTTTCTGATGCTTTTCAATAGGGTCCAAACGTGTTTTGTTTGTTTTCAATTAAGTCCCCAAATTAGTTTAATTGGGCATTTTGATTAATTTTGAATTAATTAAATTTTGAAGACCATTAAAATTAATTGTTAGTGATTAAAATTGGATTCAAAATATTTTTCTAATTTTGTAGAAGCTAAAGATTGATCCATGGTGAGGTAAAAAAATAGAAGAAGAGAAGAAGTGATGAATAATACAGCATGATATGGTGATTTTATAGCAAAAGAAAAGGAAATGTATCAACAGCTAAATACCGTGTAATATGAGTTGGATGCTATTGTGCAGTCAATCTGATGGCTAGCTGTAATACACCGAAATAATAAACACAGCTTTCAATAAAACTTGTTGTTTAACATCCACAAAATCAAAATGTTTACAGTCATGTTAGATGAGATCCAAGATGGATAAAAGTAAAAGAGAAAGAGAAAAGTTTGCCATAAGGAAGGGCCTACTCTGTGGCCTCGTCATCTGATTCTTCTTCCTCTTCCTCATCCTTAGTGGATTCTTCGACATCAGGGATTACATGCTGCCTCCTACAAACTCTTTGATTGGCACACACACTCGATGACGACCCACGGGCACGACCGACGGCGGGACCCATGCCTAGCCTCTACAAAATACATCATAGGCATAACTAAATGCATATCATACAAACATAATACATGCATTACATTTTACTTTTTGCTACTTACAAATGTCTGCTCATAAGTGAGTGTCAAAGATGCAAAAGTCAGACGAGCTGCTTCGTACAACTGGCAAGCCTCCTGATAATAGGCGAGAGATACCTTCAAAAGTGACAAGAGTACTAATGCACCATAGGAACAAAAGGAATAGTTGATAACATCTAAGACTTAAAGCAAGAAATACATGGTACTTACATGTGTATAGTCAAGAGGCGTCATCGGCACAGGCCTCACTCTAGACGAATCAAAAATACCTTGAACAACCTCTCCTGTGCTCGCTAAAGTGAAGTTGTAAGAAGAATTGAGTCCATATGTTGGCTCACTAATGATGATGTCCATATCAAGTGCTCTAGACTCAGACTCGGTCTGTCGGTGCTTTTCTCACTGCTGTGGCTGTTGCAGAGGATGAGATACAATAGATGAATGATAAGCAAAGATACTAGGGTAAAGCAAAAAAGTGAAATTAGCCAAAAAGATAAACTTACAGGTGAAAGGGGCACATTTGGCCCTGAATCTGATTCTTCCATGTCGATCAATCTCTCTGGGAGGTGGAGCATAGATTAACAATTGCGTCTTGATGAAATGTATGTATCCATTAGGAGTGAAGTTAGATAAGAAGTTAGTAGCCGTTACACCCCTCCTGTCAACAGAGACCTTGTGGTCAATTTTGATTGATCTTGTTGATAGCATATGATAAGGGACGGTGTCAGGAACTCGTTGCTGATTTGGACCTAGCTGCCACTCATAAACCCTTTCACCCAAATGGTAAGAATCATAGAACAACTCGGCGAAAAGCACACGCCTCTATTCATACACAATGGTAGTCTAAATAAAATTAGGAAAATCACCGACATTCCCCCAAGGATATGGCACAATCTCTAAAGGTGAAAAGAGAGTTGTGAAAAAGGAAGGAAAAGGGAAAATGAAAGAAAAGAAAGAAGAAAGTGAAGTAATAAGCAATGATGTACAAATAGAGCAAATTACCCGATCCTATTTAAGGTTGTTCAGCTTCTATCGATATACTTTGACATTATTAGAAGTATGGTGATATTTCCAATTGTACCGCCACGCCTGACCACGAGGAAGCACGCTCGCATCCCAACCTCCAGGAAACCCTAATAGCACAGGTATAGAAAGGACACCATGCTCACAAGCCCATATCTACAACGTCAAAGTTTGAGAATTAGTAAAAAGCAGAAAAGAAATAAAAAAAAGGCAAGCAATGTCAGAACACAGGGTTTGTCATACCTCAATAACTCATTGATAGTCGATCTTCAGTTGAGCTCCTTGGACGCATAAATCCATACTGTAGTATAAGTATGACAAGGCTGACCCTTCCCAATTATACTTCTTGGTGTAGTTTAAGTCATGAAGTGCTCGGAGCAAAGCCAGGTCGGCGTCATTACTAAAAGTAATGAACAAGGTGATGGAAAGAAGATACCATAAGTAGGCCCATGCCACAACGTCCATATCTTTTTTCTCGACATGCTCACAAGACATCTCTCGATACTGTGCATAAATGCTATCATATCGTACCCAGTCTCGAGTGATGATAGGTTCCACACTAATGGTCGCTCAGAGACTATCTCGCAAACCTCGAGCATCTAATGTATGCATCCGATCATCAAATGGAATGGACCGCCCATTGAATGATAGCCCTATAATAGCAGCAAAATCTACCGGGGTGATTGTTATCTCTCTAAAAGGCAAGTGGAAGGTATGCATCGAATCCATCCAGCGTTCCATAAGAGCTAGGACATTAGTAGTCAAAGAATAGCTCCAGACCCGTGGTAAAGTGTTTGCGAAGTGTCCGAACCTTATACCATGGACCCGATCCTACACTCGCTCAGGTAGACGATCAAACCATTCGCCATCTGCAAAAGCGTTGCCGCCATATTTCCCATGAGTCGCACGTACCTACACCAATAAAATTAAGGTAAGCATTTAATCATGATTTAAAGGGATAGTTTATTATGTTTTGAATGTTCTATGTAGGTACAAGCAAAAATTTACAAGAAAAAATGTAAAACGAAGCAGGACGGCCTAAAAATGATACAGTTCAAGCCATGAAGGCCCCATGCCTCCTTTGAAGGCGTCACACCTTCATTGAAGACGTGAAGCATTCTTTGAAGGTGCCATGCCTAGCTAGAAGGCACCACACCTTAAGCGTCACACACCAAGGCACACACCTTGAGCCCATAGCGCACGCCTTGATCGCAAGGCGCACGCCTTGGTAAACGAATAGACACAAAAAATGCCTGAATATCGAATTCAAGTACAATTTGACCTAATTCATGGTTTTAGTTCATTTTTCTTGTTTTTCTAATGATAATAATGCAAAAAATCAAAAGCAAAGTTGAAGAAATACCTCGATCACGCCCCAACACAAGTGGTGAGGCAAATCATGTCACAAAAAAATGTTTCTACTGGCATAAGGTATAAGTTCCTTTAATCTCATTCTCGGGCTCATATCTCACGCCTTAGGATTGACTGACATATCTTCTAAGAGCCAATCAGCGTTACCTCCAGCCACCAATGGAATAAAGGAATAGAAAGGTAAGAAATGGATAGAGAGAGTCAAGAGAATTTGGAAGTAAGAGAGAGGAAGAAAGTGATTTTATGAACCTTGCTCCCACAGCGAGCATTTAAAAATTTTACGTCGTCGTTTGGCACATTGCACCGTCTAAAAAGGATAACCTCCCCATGGGGAGCATTCTAGAATTTATGCCACCATTGGATGCAACGCACTTTATTTAGGCCATCATTTGACACAAGTCATTTAGTTTTATGTTTCAAGTCAAAAATGTTCAAGCCGTCCAAAGTGACGCTCTTCCAAAAGTGGAGTAGCCTAGTTGAAGCCATATGATAGTGACGCATTAGGTCGACATATGGAGTAAAACTACTCTTGTGACATCTCAACCTGGTAAAGCGATCCTAAGAGGGCGGGTAGAGTAGGATTTCTGGCGAGCTTCTAGGATGGTAGGCTAGCTAGGGTAGTTGAATGCGAGACACAGGAATGAATCGGATCATATATCGAAAAGGGGGTAACTAATCATTAGAGGCACCTTTTGGTAGAATGGCAAGAGAGTTGGAAGAACTCCAGGGTTAAGCGTGCTTGCTTGATAGAAATCCTAGGTTGGGTGACCTCTTGGGAAGTTCCCATTTCACATGTAGGACAAAACCGTGCGGGTCTGGCCAATCTAGTATGAGATAGATCCAGCTTGATCCAAAGTGGATAATTCCTCTAGTGGTTGGAGTTAGGGCGTTACAATTTGGAATCAGAGCCTGACCCCATCCAATAGATATATGGTTCAAGGATGGACCACGCGGAAGCTGGTGGGCCTGTGACATCTCGACCCGACAAAATGATCCTAAGAGGGCGGGTAGAGCAGGGCTCCTGGCGAGCCTCTAGGATGGCAGGCTAGCTAGGATAGTGGAATGCGGGACACAGAAATGAATCGGATCATATATTGAAAAGGGGTAACTAATCATCAAAGGTGCCTTTTGGTAGAATGGCTAGAGAGTTGAAAGAACTCCAGGGTTAAATGTGCTCACTTGACAGAAATCCCAGGTTGGTTGACCTCCTGGGAAGTTCCCATTTCACTTGCGGGACAAAACCGTGCGGGTCTTGCCGATCTAGTATGGGATGGGTCTAGCTTGATCCAAAGTAGACAATTCCTCTAGTGGTTGGAGTCAGAGCATTACAACTCCAAATCCCAAGTACGGCTAACAACTTTCAAATCAAGTCATCCAAAGGATGCAAACCGGGTAAGTACTTTTCTACTTACGCTTCTACTTTACATTTTCATAAAATCTTACTTAAAAAGTAAAATATTATCAAAATGGGGGCAAACTATAGATGCTCAATTTTTTTTCCAAAAATAGACTCAGTGATGATAACCTGTGCTGCTAAAGAAGGGTTAAAGTGCCCAAGCAACTTGATCCCAAAGTGATGATATGAGTCTAAGAAATGGAACCCTTAATACCTTTTTCACATTATCGGTAAAATAGGGCCCATAAGCGCATCTTGGGTCTGCCCAGGATGCGCCTCGACATCCCGTGGTACTCTACACATCACCGGGACCAATTTTATAAAAATCAAGTTGGTTTGTTGGTGAGGCCCACAATGGCCCTAATGGACTCACTTATGGGGCCCATTAGGGATCTTTAAGGGGCCCATCAGTGGTGATGACATTTTTCATAGTAGAACGAGTTCGAAATGTCCAATTAATTCGATTCTTGAACTAGTAATCTTAGAGTAAGAAATTGGATTCGTTAGATTGTTTTCATACTTTCAAGGTTCGTGTCGAAATAGGGTTCGAAAATGGATCCCAGGTCACCTAGGATGAATTTTCACGATTTATATCAATTTACATATTATTTGAACTAATTTCATGAAAAATCAAAAATTGACTCATTTGTGGGACTCATTAGTGGGGCCCACACATGTGACCCACCTGCCACATAGGCAGTGAACAGTGCCATTTTTGCCCCTTTGTCTATAAATACCAACTTAAACTTAGGGTTAAAGGGTAGACTCATTTTGGTGATAAAAAAACACATCCTTCATCCAACTTCCTTATTAAAAACCCTAAGGATTTCATTAGATTAGAAGGGAGATAAGGTGGTCATCACAAAGACAGTGTGTCATAAGTCATAAACGTTCCTAGAAACACTAAGTCAGCAACACAGAATCGAATCATCAAGAGGAGATCAAGTGTTCTTGAGGTATTCTTCACCAAACATCAACCAAATCAACGTTTATCATCAAAATCAGGTACTGAGAGTCTAAACTTAACTTCATTTTGATTTTCAGTTCATTTTCTATTTTGTAACTTTAAGAAACTGAGTTTTTACGAGAGAAACACTTAAAAACTGAGTTTCACAACAATTCACTACATTTCTAGGCAACGAAGGTGCCCAGCGTTTAGCTGAAGGTGTCAGCCTTCCAAGAAAGGCGCACGCCTTGCAATGAAGGTGCACGCCCTCATGGCAAGGCTAGCGCTCTCCCTCTAAGGTGCCTAGAAATATATAGATTACTATTTTCCCTCTTCTGTCTTCGATCTTCCGGTGATTAGAGGCTACATTTACCTTGGAAGGGGACTTGATTCACTTCTAGTGGTGCTAGTCTATAAGTTCCAGAAGAGAAATAACATAAAAAAAAAAAAAAAAATCAAATCGTACCTAGATTCTGAGATCAAAGGGGGTTAAAGCCTAAAGGTCGAAAATCCATAATTGATCCGGATGCGTACATTAGCGATTCCAATGTATATTTCTTATTGGGTTTTGTGAATTTTGTTCATTTAACAAGATGAATATTATGATCATAAGCTTGAAATAGCATTAAAATCATTATATTCTATCTTTTTTAGCATTTACTATACGTATATTTAATATTCGTTCATCGTATTATTATGATCGTGTATTATCTACCTAATTCACTAACATTTCTCATCCTATTGACATCGAATAACATTCTAACATTTTGTTATTTTAAGGTTTTATTTTGTATTCTATGATTATTTATTAACTAGCGAATTAATATTTGAGTTTTTATGATTTCAATTAATCCATGCTTAAACCATGTTGTATGAATGTTTCTATGTGATTCAATCATTAATTTATTTGAATATGGATTGTAAATTATTGTTTAATGGGTTTGTACTAGTATTTCTGTAATTTGATTGAGAATTCAAATGAATTCTCATTTTAATTGGTTTGTAATAGATTAGTCATAATTTTATTTGCTTTAAAATAATTTTATTGATGATGATTTGTATTCATTAAGTGAGAATTGAAAATATGTAGAATGTATTTAATAGGAAATGTTGTAATTATTTTCTCCCTCCCCTTTCTTTGTGGATGTTTAATTTTTAGGCTTGATGTATGTTTTGGACTGTGATAATATTTTTAAATGACATTATTTTAAAGAAAATTGCATAAAATGGTTTTGCATCTCAATTTAGATTAATACTATAGTTAATAAATATCAAATATTTGGACAACTAGGAGGCTGATTTTAGACCGGGTGGAATGGGTGCCTAACACCTTTCCATATTCACACCTAACTCTTGAACTCACTCTGGTTAAAATCGGATTAATTAATTCCAAAGAATTAATTGATTCGAGAAGTTTTTCCCTAGTTTAGTAAAATAGGGTGCGACTCGAAATATTTTTTAAAATCTTACCAAAATAAGGAAGCACTTCTTTGAGGATAAAAATGAGATTGGATAAAATAATTTTTTTAAATTAAAATGAACCAAGCCCGTTTAATTCGATTTACTCGAGACACTCTTAAAAAACCCACGAGAGACTGTATGAAACCACGACGTCCTCAATTCATTTTACAGTATTTCTTAGCAATTTTTTAGCAGAAAGATTTAAAACTTTTGACAATATTGATTAAAACTCACTTTTTCACCAAAACTAAAAGATATATGTTCCATAGAAATCATTTTAGCTACTTCTTCTTTTTGTTGTTTTTCAGAATATTGAAATAAAGAAATGTAAGAAGATGCTTACTCAAAAATTTGTGTTTGAGACTAATGAACTCTTATTTTTGTTGGATGTTTTGCCTCCAAATGCTTTCAAAATGATCCATAACCACTTGCTTATTTGTATTTATAAGATACACTACAATAATTGTAAATTACATAGAACATTTTGTTGCCTTTGGATTTCTTCCTGAAATGCATGGCGAATATGTCAAAACTTTGTCTTTGCCTTTCAAACAACTTGTGTACTTTGCTCCTTCTCTTGTTGTAAATTTCCTTCATCAGATTCAAATTCTTGAGCTAGAATTTTCAAATTTTCATTTGGATATCCCTTAAGATTATATTGATCGGGAGTTAAATCGTAGATGTCGTTTGTAAGAATAGATGAATATTGTGTTTCTCCTACTTGCCATCATAAGAAAATAATATGTAACTTGAAAAGTTGAATAGAAAAAATTAGAGAGAATAATTAGAGATTGGAATTTGAAGAAATTAATTAACAATAATTTAGACAAAATAGTTGAAATTGGACTTTGAAGAAATTATTTTTTAATATCTTAGACAACAATTTATAAATGAAAATTGGAAAGATTGTATAATAGAGTAAAGAATTATATAGAGTAGAAAGAGTAAAGATAATTTTGTGTGAGGGGATTGTAAATGGAAATGAGTATTTATAATAAATTCAAAAAATTATTTTTCACAAATACCATGTAACGCCCCAAAATTTTGGATATTAAAATAATAGCATTTTACCAGGTCATGAATGGTACAATTTGAAAGAAAAATAATATTGTATTTCGATCCGAGAATGACATAAAGCATAATTAATATTTGTGGAGTTAATTAGATTTTATGTGATTTGTCTTGATTAATTTCAGTTAAGGTATAAATTTTTCATGACTAATTAAGTGATTAATTATTGATGAATAGTATTCACCGGTCTATGAATAGTGCTACCCGACCGAAAATTTGATATTTTTCGACCTGAAAAAACTACGATTATTAGCTAATATTTTTATTATTTATTTTGAATCACGTATATATTACTATGATGGGAAAAAACTAAATTATAAATTTATTTGGAGAATTTAAGTAATTAATAAACAGTGAATATAGTGTTTGGTTGAGTGAAAAATTTGGAGAATTACTTTTATGGAGTGATTTAACAATTATTATGGGGAAATAATTATATGAGAAATGATTTATTGAGGATTATTTATAACCCTTGGATCAACTTACCAAATATTTGATCATAACCACACATTAAAGACTTAATGGTGAAGAGTTTGACCATTTGTGTGGTAACACAATTGCTGTTTATTCTCTTCTCCTCTTTTTAGTCGACCACTTCCCCTTCCCCTTCTCTTCATTTCCTTTTTAATTTTTCACTCACCAATCACACTAATTACACCTAATAAACCCAAAATTAGTGATTATTCTTTAAGATTAAAGCATTAATGGTGGTTGTGGCTATTGGAGTTTACAGCCTTGGAGGTTTCCACAAGTTCAAAGAAAGAAGAACTATGTAGGATGGACTTAGGAAGGTTCATTTCTTGAATTGATGTTATTTTTTTTAAAAGCTTCTTAAAGCTTAATTGAAAGGTTAGTGCTCTCCAATTTTTCATTCTCTCTTTAATTTAGCTATTTTAAATTTTTAGCTTTTTATGAGAAATTTGGAGATTTTGTATGAAGTGGTTTAATTGTTGAGTTCTAAGTATTTTAATGTGCTCTTAAATGGATTTAGAAGTTATTTTTCGACCTTTTTTATTTTTCATCTATATCTTATCTCTTCATAAAAGTTGTATTTCTATTCTTAGCTTGCTAAATCATCCTCTTGTGTCCAATTTGGATATCTATAACTCAACTTATGTTTTTTATATGTAAACTGGTTCTGTTATGCCAGTCCACTTTTATGTTCAAATTGATTACCTATTTCGGCCACCAAAATGGCAAGATTATATCTTAAATCCTTCATGAAATTTGTTCCTAGTATATTAAAAATTCACTAGGTTTTGGATTTGTTTAATTTATGTATTTGGATAAGTAGAAACTTAATAAATATTGGACTTGGTTGTGTTAAATCCTATTTGGGTTGTTCGTCTGTGTTCTTGGATCTCTTTTACCATCTTAGGAAATGATCTGGACTATGGTCCCTTCATAAAATTTTAGCATTTTACCTTAGCTTTCTAATGAGTTAAGTTTCACTCAATTTGAAGTCATATAACTTTAGTTATACAATGAAAACACAGCAAATGTCAAGGTTATAAAAATGCTAGAAATTTCTTGATTTAGAACATTTATTCACAAAACTCTCAAAATCTTGTTTAATTATTTAATATACTTTAATCAAATGAATTACATATAAAATTACTCAGGAAATACATAATATAATAAGAGTTTACATATTTATATACATAAGCCATGGAACTTACTTGTTTATTTGTATTTAAGAAAAGTTATATCTTGAATATTATCGTGTCTTTTAAATGATCGTATGTTCTTGTATCGTGATGATTTTTATGTGTGCCAAGTTGGTTTGGAAATTCTTGTTAAGTCTTGAGAAATGGTGAGTTTTCTATGACTTGGATTTTTAAAATAAAGAATGACATTATATATGCTTTAAGTGAAATTGTGTTTTTTTATGATATATGAAATATTTTGGATGATTTGGATAGGAAATAAATGATTTAGTTGAAAAGATAGACTTTTATGTTAAAATATTTTCTATGACTTGATATTTGAGAAATTTTACTAAGTTGTAAGTCAAGGAAATTTTTGAAGTAAAAATATTTTAGTTATGAAATGATTTATGATGGGAATGTTTATAAGAAATATTATGAATTAAGATGAAAATTTTGACTTCTCTTGTATGCTTTGGTTGAAATGTAGTATGATTTGATTCAATTATATAAGATGAGCATGCTCGACTTTGATGCCATTGTATTATTAAGCTATAATCATATGCTAGGCTCTGGATGCCTTATGTTTAAGCAGACACGCTTATTATGTATAAATAGGCTTTGATGTCTTTATGATATGGTTGGTGACCTAAGGCCAAATACGGTATGTTATGGAATCTGTCAACTTATGTTTCTCCTAAGTATATATGAGCCCTCATATGAACATATTAAGTAATGTAATTAATGTGTTTCATATCTTATCGGCTAAGTGTATATGAGCCTCCTTAAGAAAAATATGTTTTAAAGAAAATTAAGTTAATAAGTTTATGTTACGTGATTTTAGTTTATTATATGTTCTTAATTTTAAGAATATGTGATTATGGTAACAAGTGAAATTTTATAGTATGTTAATGTGGAATATAAATTTAAAATAAATAGCATGTTTAGTGGTGAAGTATATTTTGAAGTGATGAATATGAGATTATATGATGATAATTATGATTGTTATTATTTAGTAAGAAAAATATGATAGTATGTGTTAAGAAGATGTTTAAATGTTTTTAAATGATTTTGTAATTATGCAATTTCCTTTAAAATTTATATTTTATAAAATATGTTACCATTGCAATAATAGAATGTATGTGATTTATGAGCACCATTGAGTTTTATACTCAATGCGTTAATTTTTATCACACATAGGTTGAAGACAATGGTTGTTACTCAAAGACTAGGAGAGTAACATCAAAGCTAAAGAGATTATTTTTAGCAGTGATAGAATTACTTATATATAATTAGGAATTATAGCATGTATAATTATTATCATTGACAAATATATTATTTGGATTAATGTAAACTAAGTAAGTTTGATGTATATTTATTTTAGAGTATGTATAGGGTTATAAATGAGAAATTAATTAAATGTTTGGATTTTGAGTCATTTCCTAAGTAATTATGCATGGTTAGATTTATAAGATTTACAATTGTTAGAATCTTGTAATAATTAAGAAATATTGTGCATATATTGGAGTGATATTTAGTCTTAATTAGGAGATACTTAGGAGATTATTTTTCCTTTTTAGGTTATATACTTTGTACTATATATACCCTAAACTAATAAGAGAACATCAAGCTAATTGCTTGATTCAAAACATCTCTTTTTCTTCTTCTTCTTCTTCTCATGGTATTAGAGCCACAATTGACCTGATTTTCTCCTGTCTTCTTGCACAAATCTGCTGGTGACTGAACCCAATAGATTTCAAATCTGTCTTCTTAAAGATCTCCTATTTCTTGAAAGAATAAACTCTCACAACCCCTCTAGTTGGATTCAGCAACTTTCGGCGATCTCAGACCCGAAATTTAGGCAACGAGAACCCAACAGTTGATCTTCACGTGCTGCCCTAACAGTGCTAATGCCGATCCACGCACGGGCACGTGAGCATAGTTTTCGGCAAATTTTCTAGCCAGAGAGACAACCAGCAAGGTCACCCGCTTCCGGGGATCACTACGGTCACCTCTATTCTTCTTAGATCAGCTCCATTCTTCTGCCAAGGCACAATCAGATCACATTTTTTGTAATTTTTTTTTGCTTAAAAACACATACAACAGTAGGTTATTTCTTTTATTATGCCTGACAACGATGGAAATCCAACTCTAGGTCTTTTAAAACCTCTTTTATCAACTTCTCCTACTATTACCATTGTTAAATTAGAGGCTAGTAGCAATTATATTTCTTGGACTACTTCAGTAGAGTTATGGTTTATGGGACAGGGTTATGATGACCATTTGATTAAAACTTCAGCAGATATTGTTGCTACTGATAAGACAAATTGGACTAAAATAGATGCACAATTATGTAGTCTTTTATGGCATTCCCTTGATCCTAAATTGCTTGCTTTTTTTCAATCTTGCAAAACTTGTTACAAGGTGTGGACTAAAGCTAAGGCGTTGTATACTAATGATATACAACATATATATAAAGTTGTTTCCAATATTGTCCATTTACAGCAAAATCAATAAGATATGGCAAGTTACCTAGGACAAGTAGAAACACTATTAGATGAGTTCAATTCAGTTATGCCATTTTCAGATAGTGTTACTACACAAGAGGAACAGAGAAACAAGTTCTTCATGGTTTTGGCCTTAATAGGACTTCAATCTTATCTCAATTATGTCAGGGATCAAATACTAACCAGTCCCAAAATTCCTACTTTGGAAGATGTTTTTGCACGACTTCTCCAAACTTCTGTTAGTCCCACAACTGGTACTGAGACATCTGTGCTGGCTATACAATGTCAACAGGGGCAAAGTGGTTATCAAAAATGGAAAGGCAAAGGATCCAGGTCACATTGTTCTTATTGTGATAAGAGTGGTCATGCATGGGAAACTTGTTGAAAATTGCATGGTAAACCATCACAGAATCAGTCTTTCAATACTAGCAAATCTGTTACTCATCTGGCTCAAACTGGTGGAGCTTGACTTCTGCCATTACTCGATCAAGCATTCACTTATATCACCTTGGCTAGGATAAACTATAGTGAGTATTTACAATTTCAGGCAGCCAAACAATAGGCTAAACAACAGTTATCTACCATCTCTCAATCTGGTAATTCAGTTGCATGTCTAACCAAATCCACTATCACTGATACTTGGGTTCTTGATTTTGGTGCTTCTAATTACATCTCTAGTAATGAAACACTTTTCTCTACTCTCTCTATTGCTCCAAATCCATCTACTGTCACTTTAGCTAATGGTTCCCAAACTGTGATTAAAGGAATTAGGGAAGTACAATCGAACAGGCAACCTTTTGATCTAGAGTTAGACGCGCTACCATTGCACCACGGATCCACGTTTGCAATGTAATGAAAGCGTAATAATATTTATATTAATTTGTAAATCTTCATCAATTTTAGTTATTCAACATTTTTAACTTTTAGATTAGTGAATTAAAATTTTCAATCAATAAAATTATATATATTAAATACTTCAATTTGCAAACACTTATTTAATGCATTTTCAATTATTAGATATACATTGAATAAGCTCGATACTTTATGTATCTTTGGGTACTAATTATTACATATTTAATTTTCATAGTAAAATAATGTCTCCATTCCATTTTATTTGTTATTTATTATTTTTTTGGATGTTCCATAATTTCGTAATGTTTCTAAATTTATCTATGTAAATAATTATTTTTTTCATGACAACATTAATAATTATTCATTAAATGAATAACTTTTATTAATATCTTAATGAGTTAAAGAGTAAAAAAAAAGCAAAATAAATTAAAAATAATTTTATAAGTTTAAAGATTGAATATGTATAATTTTATAAGTCGAGGATTTTATTAGTTGAATGCAAAAGTTGAGAATATCAATTAATTTTTTATTTAAAAAAAAATTTACATGTGAACTTATGGATTTGAATAATAAGTAAATTATAACTGAATGATAAAGATTGATTGGTCAATGATTGGAACTTCAATTGGAAACCGTTTTGTTAGTTAACAATTTCAAACTGTCACTAATCCTTCACATGATGAGTAACGTGTTTTCCACCTCAAATCATCTTGAAATCGAACTATTAGCATGTGAACTGATTCTTCTTCAGCACCAAATTATTTCTGCTAATCATGTATGTGTATATATATATATATATATATATATATATATACACAAAAAAACCTCAACAAGACATCAAACAATGGAGATGATAAGAACCTTCATCCTCCTTTTGTCTCTCCTGCCAATACTCTCTTTCTCAGCCACAGTCCAAGAAATTTCCTTGTCTAGACGTTTACTAGTTAATAAAAGTTCAAGCGAAAGCATGAATGGGCAATTTCTAGTACCCCATAACATTGAAAGAGCAAAGCTTGGACTCCCTCCTCTTAAATGGAGCAATAAGATTGCGAAATTCGCGTCGACTTGGGCACACAAAAGAGAGAAAGACTGCGCTTTGATCCATTCCAATAGTAATTACGGTGAAAATCTGTTTTGGGGAAGCGGAAAGGATTGGAAAACGGGCGATGCGGTGGCCGCATGGGCAGCGGAGAAATATTACTATAATCATATGACAAATAGTTGTACTGAAAATAAAGATTGCTTGCATTGTACTCAGATGGTTTGGAAGCAAAGCTTGGAGCTTGGAGCTTGGAGCTTGGTTGTGCAAGAGTTATATGTGCAAGTGGAGATACTTTTATTACTTGTAATTATCACCCTCACGGTAATGTCATTGGAGAAAAGCCCTTTTGAACCTGTAAGATCAAAGTTTAGTTAAATATGGTACTAAACTTTATGTATATGTATATTAATTAATTAGTATTTAATGTTTGTCACATGTTATAACACATAAATATGCTAATCTTTGTGGTTAATATTTGTTCTCATGTGTATTTTGTATTTAAAGATTATTAGTATACTTATTTTATTAAGATTTGTCTTTTCAATTATTTAAAATATTTACCGTCGGGTGTGCGGTTTCGTCCCTTTAATTGAATTCAAATCTTATGAACTAATAAAAACAGAATAAATTAATTTTTTTTTCTTCAGATAAACATCAAATTGAACCAAACTGAATCGATTCAATCATGAGGTTACTATTTCTGCGTCACTATTCATGCTTGGGCTTTGGCACACTGGATGGTTGGATCGTTTTTACGAACCAACTAGCATCCATGGCTAAAATAATGGCCTTGTGCGCTCAGCCACTGCCTAGACCCTATATATGTTAGTTCTTTTTTTCTTTTTTCTTGTAAAATGTATTTTAATTTTGTATGGTCAAACTTAGAAAAATATTTACTCTGTGGTTTAAAATTAATTATTTAATTATTTACTTAATTTATAAAAATTTAAAATAATTCAAAAATAATATTTTCATTCTAAAAATGCCATAATATTTAAGTCATTCCAAATATATTTTAATTAAAAATTTAAGATATTTGAAATAACCCGATTTCTAAAGTTCTAAAGTTTTTAATTTAATTACTAAGAGTATAAAAATATTATTTTATTGTAATAACTAAAAATTTTAAACTTTATAAAAAATAAACCAAGGAAATCAAGGAACCAACCATAAACTAAAAAGGAAACTAAACATCCAACCAAAACCATTTCAAAACTATTGAAAGGCTAGAAATTTCTATCAAATCAAACCAAAACCCATTTAAGCTTGTCAATTGGACCAAACCACACCAAAACAACTCTTCTCTCTCCATTTCACTGTCTCGCTTTCCTCTCGTATCCTTCTCTTTACCTTTTCTTACGATAGTACAAAAGAATTATTGCTAAATATATTGCTTAGTGGTGTACTATTATAAAATAACACAATTTATCTCGTTAAATCTCTTTGCAGGAAACATAATAAATCAAGTATAAATCTTTCACATGACTTTTCTTTAAAATTGATTGTTAAACTAAAATAGTGTTTAATAGAAAAATTTATGATACTATCTAAAATCAACGATAATTAAACTTCTACTTTTAAAGACAATATTGAGTTATAATTCATAAGCCCAACTTTTAAAGAGAAAAAGAAAAACAATACCATTTAAATCATAAAATCATAATATAGTTTTTACAGCTTTTATAGAATCAATTCCAAGGGCAATTAGAGTCTAATGTGTACATCTAAACTCGCTATCTGCATTCTTAATCTGTAGTTTTTATCTCAATAGAAAAGGAAGCTATCTACAATCTCATAATAAAGGGAGTGATCTACAACCTCAACAAAGGGGAAGAATTTTATATCAATCGCATATCATTCTGTGATGATATCCATATTCAATATATTGTAATATCAACTTTAATAAATGAAGTGATATTCGAGATAAACCATGTCTATATTCAGCTACAAGAACTTTTTAACCATTTCATTTATGTAATAATATAAAAAATCACAATAGACAACATTTCATTTCGTAACACTACTAAAATGTTCAATCATGGCCACCCCTCATACTACAATTAATAATTGGCCAATATCCTTCTTTCTCATATAAATAACTTTCAGTTAAACTTTAAAATTATTAAAACCATAAGGTATCAAAATATGATTCTTTACTTTTAAAATCCATAAAATATTTATCCCAGTATTTCCCTTTCTATTCATAAATCAAATCCATTGAAAATATTTTGGCAAAATCACTTTTATTTTATTTAGATAAAAATAGAAAAATAATAGTAGACTAACCTAAACTAGAAGGCTCTCCTACCTTTACTTCTTTAGCAATCATCGTCTCCTCAATCTTTTTTCTCTCAAAAAGGGTAGTATGAAATTAATATTCATATTAACTCTATATGACACATATATACACGCACACTACCATAGGAGTGCAAATTAAGCATTAAAATGTATATCATTCATGCTTTATTCATTAAATGTTCATGTAATGTAGAATTTCAATATTTGAATAGCTTGCATTCCATTGACTATATACCAACTTTCACATTTTATTTCGTCTTGAAATTTTTGCAATATGTTTTCAACATCTTAGAGTAGTGCCCTATAAAATTTCATAATTTTTAAAACCCATTTGCATGCTCAAATCGCTTAATTACAGAAGTTGAATTTCAATTTTTCTTATGATGAGTAGTTTACATTAATTTAATTAATCTTTTATCCATTTATCCTGAAATTTTTATGGCATCTTTTTCTCATCTCAAGCTACTGTCAGATAAAATTTTATGAATTTGGAAATTCATTTTCCTAGTTAATTAGATCAATTATAGATGTTGAATTTCAGGCAGATTCTCATTGAGCAGCCTGTATTCATTTAATTATAATCTCATTTCATTTTATCCATTACACTAACCATTTTACCATGACCTTTCCAACAATCTGACATAGTGTTTTGCAAAATTTCATAATTTTCAGAGTCATTTACTATTAAAGTTCAATCTTTGTGACTAAATTTGTAGGTAGCTCAATTGTGATAGACTTAAATAATTCTTTACATTCTTAAGTATTCTCAACTTACTTTCAATACTAATTCATGCATAACAAATCTTTTAAAACTTAAATAACATAATTAAATTTTATATACCAGAATGCTTAATCCATAGATTATTAATCAAATGACTAAAATCATCCAAGTTAGTTAATTATGCAAACTTGACCTTAAATTCATGCTTAACACCTTTTAATCACCTTAAAATCACTTAAAAATTACATCATCTCCATCAAGTCATCAACAATAAGCAAACACCTCATTATAGTTCATGGGAATTAAAAATGAAAACATGAAAGAGAGAAAGGAAGAGAAGTTAACCAACCTTTCCTTAAGAATCAATTGAAAATTCTTTGATTTTGCACCTGTTTTACTTGGTCAACTATGGAGAAGAAGATGAAGAAGATAAAATGGGCCACATAGAAGAATGGAAAGGAAAGAAATAAAAGAAAATATCCAGGTTTTTCTAGATGGTTTGATTCAATTCAAACTAGTTCGGTCCAACTCAATGGTTTGCTCTAATTTTCCATTGATTTATAAGTTTTTCATCCAGTTTGATTTCTAATAAAATAATCCCTTTCAAATATAATTTCCTTCATATTCATATATTTATTTTTAGATATAAGTACATGCCAATAATTATTATATCAATAATTATTAATTATTGATAATAAACTCTAATATCAAACGAAAATTTTTTAATTTCTTTAATCTTTCAAATTGATTAAAAATCACCTTAGTTATCATTTAATTAATGTTAATATCTCTGATATATAGTATTTCTCATTATTTAATTCGGTTAACTGAATTTATTGAAAAGTTAGAACAATGAGAACTACCAAGTTCAGGATATTACAGAATAGAACTCCAATAACATGAATAGAAGCTATATCCTTCGACAGCTTCCTCTTATCCGGCGACTTCAATTCTTTACCGGTGACATAATCCATCTTGGCAAGCTTAAATCACCCTCTAAGGAACTTCAAATCAATTTCCTTCAAATATTTTAGTCTCTTTCTTTGTGAATTTGGATATGTTTAAAGTTAGGTTTTGAGAATTGGCAATTTCTAATTTCTGGATCAATTAGTGTCGAACAATTATAATTGACCAAAGAATTGAACTCCTCATAAATTCCTAACATTTTGATGTATATAATTGAGGATTTTAGGCAAGGACTTAACTCCAACCACCATGCACGGCGGCTGTCCCGGCAGTCCTGTGAGACTCCAGCAATACTCAAAGTGCAGAACTTGCCCTTTGCTCTACTGGTCATGAATACATAGATAGAATTTTAATAGGTAAATACTTAGGTCTTGAAATAATTAGATTTCAATTTTAGAATTTGACTTCTAATTCCTTAGGCTGTCAACTAATGACGAATGAGAATTTGATCTTGTATTTAGAAAATAAATAGAATTAAGGTCATTATAACTCAAACCAGCAATATCTAAATCTTGGTAAAGAAATCTTAAACATAGTAAGTCCAATTGGAAAATTCAATAATGGTATTAAGTTGGTAAACCATTTGTTTTTATTATAATATTGTTTATAAGCTTGATTTTAGAAGGAATGAATATTATCCCAGTAAGTAGCATTGTAATTAAAATGTATGATTGCATTACCTGTGAATGGGTTGCCAAATATATGAGATTACTATTTATAAGAGTATTGAAAGCCTAAGTAGGATCAATATTGATGTTGATGTTGATATCAAAGATTGTTGAATTGTGCATTATTGATGAATGAAGTATAGAAATGCTATTGATTGCCAATGGATTGGGCTTTGTTTGTGTTGCTTTATTATGTTTTTTTTAAATAAGGAAATAATTCAATTTATAGAGGAAATGCTATCGGATTTTCAGCTTTATTAAAGAACTTGGCTTGTTGTATGATTAATAAGAATAACTATTAGAATTATTAGTATAATTACCATTCTAATATTGTTATTAATATTATTACCATTACTAATATTCTCATTGTTATTATTATTACTATCATTATTAATATAAGTTAGAACAAATAGAGGAATTATAGTTGTATAATTTTATAAGTTAAGAGAAGCGACTATAGTTACCATAATTAACCAATGAATAAGACTTTAAATGTCTCAAACTGGAATTCTTACTCAGAATCTCCCTTCTAGATGACTACAAAGTTTCTAAATGATAAGATAAAAGTTGAAAAAGAGCCTATTAAGGACAATAATAATTTGTGAGTAAAATAATCTGCTTCGCCCATGCATTTTGTATTCATGTGTACATGAGCAATATGATATTTATGTGGAACATGCATACATATAGAAATGCTATATAAATATATATGTCATAAGCTGCAATGATCCCATATATATTTACATATCAAATATGTGAAAATGCTTTATATTGATTGGGTATATATTTTTAAAAGTAAATTTTCAAATCGAATATATATAATTAAGCCTTTCAAATTTAATATATATAATTTTATCTAAATAACAAGTGAATAATATTATAAAGAAAATGAAAATATCTCAATTTCAATTGTTAGTCTATTTAATCAATAGTCTTTTTTTCTTTTTCTTTTTTTTTCCAAAGGGGACATAATTCATTATTGGAAATCAAATAACAAAGCATCTAGAATGAAATTGAGAGGGATAGGACCCCACTCCCGTAGACCAGTCCCGGAATAAGCATGAGTTGCTAAGAGAAGAGCAACTCTATCCGATGATATTTTAACAGAACGCACAAAAATATTAACAAGTTCTTGAATTAAAAATCGACATTCTAAAATAAGATTGCCTAAATAAGAGTTATCTTGAGATCTCCCATGCACGGCTTGGACGAGGACTTGGGAATCATATTCGAAAATCACTTATGAAAAATCATGTTGCTTGATGCATCTTAGTGCTTCACGAAATGAGAGGGCTTCAGCAAGAGCAGGATTCAACGACCCAGGAAGAAGAGTTTGACAAGTTTTAACCATTCGACCTTTTGCATTTCTCAAGACCCATCAATCATCCATTTGTGTTGTAGTAGGATGCAGCAACACGTCAAAATTTACATTTTAAAAACCCAATATATGGAGGTGTCCACAAAGTAAGCACAAGTATAACAGGTTCTTGCTGGAAAGAGTAGCGCACTTGGGCAACTTGCTAAGAACACAACCAGCTTGATGCTAACGTGAGCTGAGTAAGATCCGAAGAAAGAATATCATACCACAACACTTGGTTCCTATTTTGCCAAATTACCCACAGAGAGAGACCAAATATATGTTGGTCCTCCAACCTTTGCACCTGAATTGTGTTCTATTGATGAAGATCATAAATAACTAGAAGAGAAGCCATAGACTAGCATTCACATGCAAAAGGACAGTCAATAAATGCATGCAACAAAGATTCCAACAGACTCTCGCACACTGGGAATATGGTATCAATGCCTAAGCCACAAGATACCAACCGAAATCGGACTGGGATACAAACATTGAAAATTCTCCAAAGAAAGTTTTATCTTAGGAGAAATCTGAAGTTTCCAAAGAATATTCCAAAACGGCCTCATCTCATTTGGAGTTAAGCCTTGCCTACCAACAGAAAGGAAATGGTAAGCACTCTTAACAATGTAACTTCCACTCTTCTCCTCCAACAATATCCATCCATCTTCATTACATCGAGAAGAAATAAGAATAAAAAAGAATGCACCACACATCTCGACTTTCAAACAACTCTGAAATCACAACCTTCTCTAGAAAGACTTACATTCAGACATAAGAGTAAACACCTACTGAAACTCATAGTTAAGTTGCATAGAGGTTATAACCTTCAAATTTTCTGCATCCAATAGCCATGCTTCACTCCATATAGAGATAGTCTCCCCATATCCCACCTTCCTCACAAATCTAGACATAAACAAAGGAATGACATCATGAATCCTACTCTAGACACACTCAGGTTAGAACCTTTAATTGAATCCAAAATTAAAGAATAGGGGAAGTTGCGGGCCTTGAATAACCAACACATAAGAGAATCGGCAGAAGTTAAAAACCTCCATACCTATTTACCCAAAAGAGCCATATTAAAATTATGAAGACATCGAAAATTAAGGCCTCTCGACAGGTTAGTGCAACATAAAGCCTCTCATTTCCTCCAGATGATCCTGCTATTGTCACTAGAACCATTCCCCCAAAAAAACTTGCTCATCATCCTCTATACATCCATACATAGTGTCGATGGGAGTTCAAAGATTCCCATAATAGAGGTTGGAATAGCTTGGAATATCGACTTGATTAACACAACCTTTCTTACTCTAGACAAGAATAATTTCTTCCAACTAGTGATTCTATGTCAGATCTTGTCCTTAATATAAAAGAAGATATCCCATTTGTTCCTCCCAACCGATGTTGGAACACCTAAATAATTCCAAGGTCATGCATTTCAGTGACTGAAAACAAAGAGAAGATCAAACTATGACAAACTGGACGAATATTGGCACTGAAGAGAGTAGATTATTTATGGTAATTTATCACCTGCCCTTGCACTTTCATATAAATCAATACATTCTTTTATTTGTGCACATTCAGCATGCAAAGCATTAAAAAATAAAAGACTATCATCTACAAAGAACAGATGAGACACACTAGGCGCTTCTCTTTTTATGCTATAGCCAGGGATCAAATTCTACCTTTCTCTTGTATGGATTACAAACTAGAGCCCCTCTGCACAGGGAATAAACAAATAGGCGCAAAAAGGGCATCCCTGACGTAAATCTCAGAGGGGAAAACTGGATCAAGCTCTTGCCTTCCAAACAATACTGAATATTTGACCGTTGACACATGATACATAATCAAATTCACCAACTGCGTACCAAACTCCATTTTCTCCATCTCTCGTTGTAAATAAGGTCATTCAGTTCTATCATAGGCCTTTCTCATGTCAATTTTCAAAGCAGCAACGCTAGTAATTCCTTGTCTCTTACGCTTTAAATAGTGTATTAATTCATGTGCGACCAGGATATTGTCTAATATGAGCCTTGCTAGGACGAAAGCACTTTGTGAGGGTGATATCAGATTTGGTAACACCTACTTAATCGATTAGCTAGTCTCTGAGATGATTTTGTATAAAACATTACATAACGAGATCAGCCTAAAATCAGACAGAGCAGTAGAATTCTTTTTCTTTAGGATTAGTACAATGTGAGTATGATTAGGGGGGGGGGGGGGGGGGGGGGGACCGGGGGGGGGGGAAAATACCAGTTATAAAAAAATAAA
>CANUEP010116558.1:0-19371 GCA_947857235.1 Jatropha podagrica | reverse complement strand
CCCCCCCCCCCCCCCCCCCCCCCCCCCCCCCCCCCCCCCCCCCCCCCCCCCCCCCCCCCCCCCCCCCCCCCCCCCCCCCCCCCCCCCCCCCCCCCCCCCCCCCCCCCCCCCCCCCCCCCCCCACTCTTGCGAAATTTTTGTAGGATTTTTCCTGAGCTTTTATTCATTTATTTTTTTTTTTTTAAAATTATTAAAATATTACTCACCTCCTTGGAACAACTTATTCACTTCTAATATACAATTTGGGTTTAGTTGGTGACATAAGACAGTGCTCAAGTACCGAATTTAGTATCCGCCGTCTGGTTCTCCAGGATTGGGCAGTGAGTGTTACAATGTAAGCAAACTTGGGCTAGTCACCGAACACTTCGGGCTCCCGACGACTGTCAACTTTTGCCCTCAAATTCGCACCAATGATAGCTGTTATCCATACATGAACGATATGTAGTAATGTCGGAAGAACCAAAATGATTTGAAAAAACTACAGTCCTTGGGCCAATTCCCTATGTAACAGTCGATTTTTAGGTGTCTTTTGCAATGCCAACAATAGTGATTTATCGGTTTGTGAATATTACCATCGGTATGGGACTTGGTATTATTTCGGTCCGAAAAAATTTACTTTGTATGTCTAATGTTTCATTTAATATTTTTGGAGTATGTTTGCATGATTTAGGTGGGTAGAAAGTACTTCATGAATATTTTTGGAGAATTAAGGCATTTAATGAATAGTGTTTTCTAGTGTAGCATGTTAAGGAATAATTGAAGAATTATTTTTGTGGAATTAATTTAATAAATTGGAGGAGTTAAATTATAATTAGAGGAGAATTATTTGATGAATATTCAGAGCCACCATCTTCTTCCTCTCTTCTCCACGCCAACTCTCTCTTCTTTCTTCCATTTTCTCTCATTTCTCTACTTCTAAACTTCACTGAATCACCTAGTTTAAGCCTTGAAATAGCAAACAAACACAAAGACTCAAGCTTAGGAGTAAGAATTTGAAGTTTTAAGTTAAGGAATTTGAGTCTCTACCAAGAACAAGTAAGTTGTGAATTTGTGAATTTTTGAATTAATAGGCAGAATTCAAGGTTTAGACTTGTAATTGATGCATTAAATCATGCTCCATCTATTTCATGTGTCAATTTTTGATTTTAATATGAATTTCTCTTACTTTGAAGAGGTTGGAGAACCCTCTACCAAAGGGAAGGAAAAGGACAAAGATTAAGGCTTTCTAAACTCGTTCAAGCTTGTTTATAAGGTTAGTGCATTATTATTTAATTTCCCCTTTCATTTTCTTCAAGTTTCAATTTTTTGGTTTTGAATGAAATTTTGAGTATTGTGTGAATTAAATTCGGGAATGAGTATTTGAATGTTTTAACTTGATTTTCCATGATTCTTAAGCATGATAAGATGCTTGGAAGGGAAGGGAAACATTTCCTTCCCATTAAACTAAGAGTGGCCGAACCTCTCTAAGAGGAAGGCCTTTTTGATTTGTTTCTTGCTTTTGTTTTCTTTGATGATTAATGAGTCTTTGAAAGGTTTTCTTTTAAGTAAGTGCGTTTATTTTGAAATGAAAGCATTTCCCCTTCTATTTACAAGAGTGGCCAAACTTATGGTGGTGAAGGACACTATGTTTTCTTTGATTTCTACATTTGATTTTAACTTAAATAAGTTTGTTAATAAGCAATTTGATGATGGTTAAAACCTCTTCTTGAATTCTAGTGTTTAAGCATTTTATCAAGACTTAAAGAAGGTTTTGAATGTGTAAAAATGGGTTTTATGGTTAATTATTTCAAGTGATGAATTTAATGGTTTTGAATGGTGATTTTAAGTTAGTAATTAAGACTTCTTATGGAGGAAACCATTCCTCCTTTCTTTTCATAAAGAGGCCGAACCTCCTTTTAGTGGGTAAGGCATGTTTTTGCTCTTCTAAATGATGGTTTCTAAGTAATTTAAGCTATATATATATATATATATATACACACGTACTGTGAATATATATATAAGTTAAGAAGGTTTTGTTAAGAAATGAGTTATAAGAAATACGATGTTTTATGAAGAAATAATATGATTTGGGCTTTTATGTACTTCGTTAAAATGTGATATGATATGATTCATTTATGTAAGATGAGCATGCTCGGCTTTAATGCCATTATGATATGATATGAACTATGATCATATGCTAGGGTTATCAACCCTTATGTTTAAGCGAACGCGCTTATTATGTATAAGTAGGCTTTAATGCCTTTATGTTATGATTGGCGACCTAAGGCCAAATATGTTATGATATGGAATCAAATTTGTTATTGTTTCTCTTGGTATGTTTGAGCCCCTAGATATAGTGAAAGTAACGAAACATATGTTTTGGATGTTAAAAATACTTCTGCTATGTTTTAATTGAAAGTATGGAAATGTATATTAAATGAACATTTTATATATATATATTTATGATTTTATTAACTTATGGTTAAATTTTCATATGACTTATGTTTTAAGTACTTTTAATATAATGAGAATTTTATGATTTATTTCTAAGCACTTTACTTGAAATATATTAAAGTATTTTATTTAGCACCACGGAGTGATGTACTCAGTGCATTGGTTTTTGTCATGCGCAGGATTAGAGCAGTGGGTGCTACCTAAAGATCTATGGTGTAGCATAAAAAAAAGAAACTCTATTTTTGGGTAGGATATGTAGTAAGACATAGCTATGCCATGTATATAAATATTGTAAAAGAGATTGAGGTTGTATATATTAAGTTTGTAATTCAACGAGAGTTGTGATTAATTAAGATGTAATATCTTTATGTGAATTTTAAATGTATAGCTAATAGCAATTACTTCTTGAATGAATGGTAATATAACATGATAGAACCTATATTGATTGACGTGAGTTTTTAGAAGTGCTGTGTGATTTATTGTGATGATTTGGTGTTTTGGGGATTTAGAGAAATAAATATTGAAAGTGTATTTGTTTTTTTTGTGTGGCAAGTCGATTTTTGGGAGAAACTCTTGCGAAATTTTTGTAGGAATTCCTTAAACCTTGTTTAATAAAAAAATAAATAATAAATGCCACTTGCCTCCTTATGAAAACTTAGCCACTTCTAATAAATGATCTAGAAGTATTAAGTAAGATAAGACCATACTCCGGCACTGAATGTGACATTCATCGTCTGGGCCTCCAGGATTGGGTGATAAGTGTTACACCGGCCTATGAAATGGCCCTCTGGCTTCAATGTCTTTGCACTGGGGACTTTTTGAGCCCCGCCGACTATAATAGTCTAATTTTTTTGTGTCATTAATAGTGATTTATCGATCTGTGAATAGTACCATCGGTCTGGGACTTGGTATTATTTCGGTCCGGAAAAATTACTACATGTGTCTAATATTCTAATTAGTATTTTTGAAGGATGTTTGCATAATTTAAATGGGTAGAAATATTTCATGAATATTTTTGAAGAATTGCAGCAACTTATGAATAGTATTTTTAATATCGGATATTAAGAAATAAATGAGGGATTATTTTTGTGTGATTAATTTAATTAATTTGTGGAGTTAAATACTATTTGGAAGTGAATTATTTGAGAAATATTTAGAGCCATTGGATGAAATTACTTAGGATTTGATCATAGCCATTCATTTGGCATAAACTTATGAAGCCAAATTTGATTTTTCAACTCAAAAGCAATTCTTCTCTTTCTTCTTCCTCCATCTCCACGCCATCTTTCTTTTCTTCTTCTTCTTCTCTCATTTTCTCTCAATTCTTTACTTCAAAAACCTCATTCAATCACCTAAATAAACTAAAGATTATTAGTTAAACCTTGGGAATCAAGTAGTAGAAGCTAAAATTTGGAGTTCCTAAGCTTGGGATTTGGAGTTGCCATTGAAGGAGGTGAGTTGTGATTTTTGGATTTTATGATTTAATTAGATAAATTCAAGGATTAGGCATGCAATAGTTGCATTAAATCATGCTCCATTCCTTTCCTTTGTTAATTTTGATTTTAATGTGCAATTTTTCATTCTTTGAAGAAATTAGTGAACCCTCCACCAAATGCAAAGAGAAGGCTAAAGATTAGAGTGTTCTAAGCTTCTTTAAGCTTCTTTTTGAGGTTAGTGCAATAATATTTTCATTCCCCTTTCATTTTCTTAAGTTTTCAATTTTAGATTTTTGAAGGAATTTTGAGAACTTTGTATGTTTTGGTTAAATTGATGAATTTTTATGTTAGAGGTGTACTTGGGGTGGACTGGAAGTCATTTTCGCCCCTTTTATAATTTCCATTTGTTTCTGACTTTTTCATGAAAGTTGTAGCTCTATTTCTTAGCTTTCCACATCCTTTTATGTTCAATTCCAATACTTGTAGCTCAATTTATGATTTAAATACCAAAATTGGTTCTGTTATGGAAGGAGAAGGAGAAGAGAGAATACTGTTTTAGATAAGGTGTAGATTTTAAGTAGTAAAGTCAAACTTGACTACTTAATTTTTTGTCAAATGAATGGCTAGGATTAAGTCTCTGGTATTCTCATCTAATGACTCTAAATATTCACCAAATAAATCTTCTCCAATTATTATTTAACTCCACCAATTTATTAAATTAACTCCATAAAAATAATTCTTCAATTATTCCTTAATATACTACACTACAAAACATTATTCATTAAATACTTAAATTCTCCAAAAATATTCATGAGACATTTTCTACCCGCCTAAATCATGCAAACATGCTCCAAAAATGTTAAATCAAGTATTAGACATGCATAGCAATTTTTTTGAACCGAAATAACACCCAGTCCCAGACTAATGGTACTATTCATAGACCAGTAAATTAATATTTACTAATAATTTATTACTTACTTTGTCATGAAAAATTTATATCTTAACTTTAATTAATTAAGACTAATCACATAAAATCTAAATTAACTCCAAAAATATTAATTATGTTAAATATCATTATCGGGTCCAAATAAAATATTATTTTCCCCTCGGGTGATATCATTCATGACCTGTCCAAATAATATCATATTAAGATCCGAAATTTTGGGGCATTACACGTCGGGCTCCTAGCGACTGCGAGTTTTTGCCCTTAAAATCGCACCATTGGTAGATGTTACCCATATATGAAGGGTAGTATTGCCGCAAAACCAAAATGATTCAAAAAAACTATAGTCCCCAGCTCGGTTCCCGACCTATGAAACGACCCTTCGGCTTCAATGTCTCCGCAAAGGGGGCGTTTTGTGCCCGGCCGACACTTTGGCTCGCGTTCCTAGGACCTATAGAAGGCACCCATATTGATCACGACCCTTGATTCACCATAGTTTTCGAGGCCATTTGCTTTGCCAAGGCCATCTAAGCTAACTTGTGCTAGCCCCCGAACACGTGGGGCTCCAAGCGATTGTGAGCTTTTACCCTCAAATTCGCATCATTGATAGATGTTACCCATACATGAAGGATAGTAATGTCAAAAAAGCAAAACGATTTGAAAAAATTGCACTCCCCGACTCGGTTTTCAACCTATAAAACGGCCATCCGGCTTCAATGTCTTTGCTTCAAGGGCTTTTCAAGCTCGATCGGCACTTCGAACCTGGTTCCCCAGACCTATAGAAGGCACCCATACTGATCTCGGCCCCTAATTCACCACAGCCACCTGAGGCATTCGCTTTGCCAAGCCCATCCAAGCTAACTTGAGCTAGCCCCCGAACACGTCTGGCTCTCGGCAACTATAAGCTTTTGCCCTCAAATTTGCACCATTGATAGATGTTTCCCATATATGAAGAGTAGTAATGTCGAAAAACCAAAATGATTCGAAAAAATTACTATCCCTGTCACGGTTCCCAGCCCATGAAACGGTACTCCAGCTTAAATATCTCCACAATGAGGGTTTTCGAGATCGATCGGCACTCCAGCCTGGGTTCCCCAGACCTATAGATGGCACAAATAACAATCTCAGCCCCTAACTTGCTGGAGCCTCTGGGGCCATCCAAGCTAACTTTATCTAGCCCCCGAACATGTCGGTCTCCCGGCGACTGTAAGCTTTTGCCCTTCAATTCGCACCATTGGTTGATCTTACCAATACTTGAAGTGTAGTAATGCTAAAAAACCAAAATGATTCCATAAAAATGCAGTCTCCAACTCAGTTCTGGGCCTATGAAACAACCCTTCGACTTCAGTGTCTTCGCATCGGAAGCTTTCCATGCTCAGCCGACACTCTGGCCCATGTTCCTAGGACCTATAGAAGGTACCCATATCGATCACGATCCAGGATTCATCAGAGCTTCTGGGGCCGTTCACTTCACCAAGGCCATCCAAGCTAACTTGTGCTAGCCCCCAAGCACGTCGGGCTCTTAGCAATTGTGAGCTTTTGCCTTCAAATTCGCATCATTGATAGATGTTACCCATACATGAAGGGTAGTAATGCTAAAAAAGCAAAATGATTTGAAAAAATTGCACTCCCCGACTCAGTTCTAGACCTATGAAACGGCCATTCGGCTTCAATATCTCCGCATCGGGGGCTTTTCAAGCCCAATCGGCACTCTAACCCTGGTTTCCCAGACCTATTGAAGGCACCTATACTGATCTCAGCCCCCAATTCGCCGGAGCCTCTTGGGGCATTCGCTTTGCTAAGCCCATCCAAGCTAACTTGAGTTAGCCCCTAGACACGTCTGGCTCCCTCGACTATGAACTTTTGCCCTCAAATTCACACCATTGATAGATGATACGCATACATAAAGGGTGGTAATGCCAAAAAACCAAAACAATTCGAAAAAATTATTGTCCCAATCTCAGTTCCCCGGCCATGAAACGGTACTCTGACTTAAATATCTTCGCATCGGGGGCTTTTCAAGCCCAGTCAGCACTCCAGCCTAGGTTCCCTGGACCAATAGAAGGCACACATAATGATCTCAACCCTTGACTCATCGAAGCCTCCTTGGCCATTTGCTACGCTAAGGCCATTCAAGCTAACTTTAGGTAGCCCTTGAACACGTCGACCTCTTGGCGACTGTGAGCTTTTGACCTTAAATTCGCACTATTGATAGATGTTACCCATATGTGAAGGGTAGTAATGCTAAAAGTTCAAAACGATTTGATAAAATTGCAATCTCCAACTTGATTCCCGACCTATGAAATGGCCCTCCGACTTTAATGTCTTCGTATCGGAAGCTTTTCGAGCCCTGCCGACACTCTGGCCCATTTCCCGGACCCATAGAAGGCACCCATATCAATCCTGGCCCCCGATTTGCTAGAGCCTCTAGATCCATTCACTTCACCAAGGCCATTGAAGCTAACTTGAGCTAGGCATCGAATACGTCGGGCTCCCGGCAACTTTAAGCTTTTGCCCTTAAATTCGCATCATTGATAAATGTTACCAATACATGAAGGGTAGGAATGCTGAAAAACCAAAACAATTCAAAGAAATTGCAGTCCCAGTCTTGGTTTCGCAGATCTACAGAAGGCACGCATATCGATCCCAGCTGCCAATTGGCTGGAGCCTTCGGGGCCATTTGCTTCGCCAAGGCTATCTAAGGTAACTTGAGCTAGCCCTTGAACACGTCGGGCTCTCGGAGACTGCGAGCTTTTGCCCTCAAATTCACACCATTGATAGATGTTACCCATACATGAAGCATAGTAATGCAAAAAAATCAAAATGATTCGAAAAAATGCAGTCCTCGGGTTCGGTTCCCGGTCTATGAAATGGCCTTTCGGCTTTAATGTCAGGGGGCTTTTCAAGCCTAATGAGACTTCGGCTCGGGTTCCCTTAACCTATAGAAGGCACATATATCAATCCCAATCCCCGATTCGCTGGAGCCTCCGGGGCCATACACTTCGCCAAGGCCATCCAAGCTAACTTGAGCTTGCCCCCGAACACGTCGGGCTCTTGGCAACTGTGAGCTTTTGCCCTCAATTTGGCAACATTGATAGATGTTATCCATACATGAAGGGGATCAGTGCCGAAAAAGCAAAACGATTCTAAAAAAAAACCCAGACCCTAGCTCGATCCCGGCCTAAGGGACGATTGTTCCTCATGCTTTCATATAAATAGGCGACCGATAACCACCATGATAATTCCATAATGATATATAAGTGTCCGTTGCAAAAAATCATGGCCATTGAGTGGCATTTTCATTTTTTATGGATTTTTTACCCCCTCCAAGGGCACTTTTGTCCAAACGATTGCCCCTTTTCCGTAATGCCTCGAATGATGACCACCTCAATAATTCCATAATCTAGGGTCTCCCGAAAAAACCATGGCCACCGATTGAGATTTCCATTTTTCATGAATTTTTAACCCTCTCTAGGGGCATTTTCGTCAAAATTTTTATTTGACCACCCTCCGCACCGAATCTCGGGACCAAGGGCACTCCATTCAACTGTTTGCCCTTCTCATGATGGCTCCCAAAATTTCACGGCAAAAGGTGCCTAACGATATATTAGCGAAGCTGTAAAATACCATAGCCATTGTGTGAGATTTCCATTTTTTTACGAATTTATTACCCTCTCTAGGGGCATTTTCGTCAAAATTTTTATATCACCAACCATAGCACTGAATCTCGGGACAAAGAGCATCCACTTCAATTTTGCCATTTTTTGTGATGGCTGCTAAAATTTCATTGAAATACAATACCAATAATTGCGATAACATATATATGGCGTTAAAAAAAAAGGCATAAAAAGTTAATGTTTTAGTTGAACCTGCCACCAAAACCAATTGCAATTATGTTTATATATGGCATATGAAAAAAGGAATTATAAAAATGTTTTAGCCACTTGAACCTGGCACAAAAATGTAATATGTGCATGCATGTACCAACCAACCACTACAGTAAACCTTTTGGTTTTATTTAATTTACATATGTTTGATACATCATACCTAATTAATGTCTACTTGGACCAAATGCCTATTCTTTACAATGTGGAGGATAGGTCTTGCAATTGTAATTTTGAAAAATAGCTTTTACCATGAAAAATATCAGTTTCTGGACAAAATAAAATGATAGTTAATGTTTTAGCCACTTGAAACCTAGCACAAAAATGTAATATGTGCATGCATGTACCAACCAACCACTATAGTAAACCTTTTGGTTTTATTTAATTTACATATGTTTGATACATCATACCTAATTAATGTCTACTTGGCCCAAATGCCTATTCTTTACGATGTGGAGGATAGGTCTTGCAATTGTAATTTTGAAAAATAGCTTTTATCATGAAAAATATCAGTTTCTGGACAAAATAAAATGATTTTGGGGGAAAATGGGGGAAAGCTCCTAGTTTTGACCTATCAGCCCCCATAGGTGAGCCACCTGGTGAGCCAGCTTCGACCAGCCACGGGCCAAATAGAGGTTTATTGCTGGGTCAGACAGTGCATAGGCAGGCGTGCCACAAGCCAAATGGAGGCTCATCGTAGGGCTGCCCAAAGCGCAAGTAGCAGGAGCGGGGTAGCGCGTAGGCTGCTGGCGCGCTGCATACCCAATAGATGTTTCCCACCTTGGCTAGGCTAGAAGGCACGTGGGTTGCTAGCGCACTACTCGTGAAATAGAGATTTTTCACTAGGCTGGGCAGCACGCGGGCTGCTGGCATACCACACGCCTAATAGAGGGTTCCCTCTTGGCTGGCCAGTGCGCAGGCTGCAGGCGCGCTGCACACCTATTGGAGGTTTATTGCTGGGGTGGGTGCATGCAGCCTGCAGGGTAGGCAGCCCAAAGGCACACCACACGCCTAATGGTCGTTCATCGCTGTGCTGGGCGTAGGCAGCCTGCAGCCGCCACAAGCCAAATGTACAAGCCCCCACGGGTGCGCCACACAACAAATGGAGGTTTACGCCTGGGCAGAAGGGCCTCCAACACACCAAATGAAAGTTTATCCCCGACCACCCCTCCTTCACCCATTACAGTCATATCCCTCGATATCTTCGTGGGCTTTTCATGCTCAGCCGACACTCCGGCTCTTGTTCCCTAAACCTATAAAAGCATCCACATCGAGCTCCCGATGACTGTGAGTTTTTGCCCTCAAATTCGCACCATTGGTGGATGTTACCTGGACAACAAGGGGCGTAATGCAAAAGAAGTAAAATGATTCAAAAAAAAAAAAAAAATACAATCCCCAACTCAGTTTCCGGCCTTTGAAATGACCATCAGGCTTAGATATCTCCGCACTAGGGGGTTTTGAAGTCCGACCGACACTCTGGCTCGGGTTCCCTGGACCTGTAAAAGGCATCCATATCGATCCTAGCCCTTGATTAATTGGAGCCTCCTGGGCCATTCGCTTCCCCAAGGTCATCCAAGCTAACTTGAGCTAGCCCCTGAACATGTCAAGCTCCTAGAGACTATGAGCTTTTGCCCTTAAATTGGCACCATTGGTGGATGTTACCCATACATGAAGGGGACTAATGCCAAATATCCAAAACAATTTGGAAAAATTGTAGTTCTCGGCTCCGTTCTTGACCTATTTAACTGCCATCCGACTTGAATATCTCCGCACTAGGGGCTTTTCAAGCCCGACTGACACTTCAGCTTGGGTTCCCCAAACCTATAGATGGCATCCATATTGATCCTGACCCTTAATTTGCCAAAGCCTCCCAGGCCATTTGCTTCCCTAACGCCATCAAAGCTAACTAGGTTTAGCCCTCGAACACGTCGGTCTCCCGACGATTATGAGCATTTGCCCGCAAATCCACACCATCGGTAGATGTTTCCCATACATGAAGGCTAGTCATGCTAAAAAAGCAAAACGATTCAAAAAAATTGCAGTCCCTGGCTCAATTCTTGGTCTACGAAATAGCCATTCGGCTTCAATGTCTTCGCACAGGGGCTTTTCAAGCTCGGCCGACACTCCGGCTCTAGTTTGCCGGACCTATAGAAGGCACCCATCTCAATCCTGGCCCCCGATTCACTGGAGCCTTCGGGGCCATTCACTTCGCCAAGGCCATCTAAGCTAGCTTGAGCTAGCCCTCGAACACGTCGGGCTACCGGCGATTATGAGCTTTTGCCCTCAAATTCGTACCATTCATAGATGTTACCCATACATGAAGGTTAGTAATGACGAAAAAGCAAAAGGATTCGAAAAAACTGCAGTCCCTGGCTTGATTCCCAGCCTATGAAACGGCCCTCCGGTTTCAATATCACTGCATTTGGGCCATTTCGAGCTAAGCTGGCACTTTGGCCTGAGTTCCTCAGACCAATAAAAGGCACTAATATCGATCACAACCCTTGATTCTCCATAGCCTATAGGGCCAATCGCTTCCTAAGGCCATCCAAGCTAACTTAAGCTAAACCCTAAACGCGTCGAGCTCCTGGTGAGTGTAAGATTTTGCCCTCAACTTCATACCATTGGTGGATATTACCCGAAGAAGAAGTGGATCAGTGTAGAAAAAGTGAAACGATTCAAAAAGCAACATCCCCGACTTGGTCCCGACCTATGAAATGGCCATCTAGCTTCAATAACTCCACACGGGGGCTTTTCAAGCCTGGCTTACACTCAAGTTCGGGTTCCCCAAACCTATAGAAGGCATCTATATTGATCCTAGTCCTCGATTCATTAGAAAATTCCAAGCCATTCGCTTCGTCAAGGCCATCCAAGCTTAACTTGAGCTAGCCCCCAAACACGTCGAGCTCTCTACGATTGTGAGCTTTTACCGTCAAATTTGCACCATTGGTAGATGATACCCATACTGAATGGTGACTAACGCCAAAAATCCAAAACGATTTGCCAACATTGTAGTCCCCGGCTTAGTTCACGGCCTATGAAATGGCCATCCGGCTTCAACATCTTCGCATCGAGGGCTTTTCAAGCCTGGTTAACACTTCGGCTTGGGTTTCCATAACCTATAGAAGGCGTCCATATCGTTCCAGGCCATTCACTTTGCTAAGGCCAACGGAGGTCTATCCCCATGTTGGGCAAGCGGCACACAGGCGCGCAGCACGCCCAATGGAGGTTTATTGCTGCGGTGGGCACAGGTAGCCTGCAGGTGCCACTGGCCAAATGCACAGACCCACGCGGGCGCAACATGCCAAATAGAGGTTTACAGTTAGGCAGCAGGGGCCTCCCACATGCCAAATAGAGCTTTATCCCTGACCACCCCTCCCACACCCATTACAGTCGTACCCTTCAATATCTCCGCACAGGGGGCCTTTGAAGCCCGGCTACCATTCCGGCCTGATTTCCCCAGACTTTAGAAGGTATCCACATCGATCCCGACCCTTGATTTGTTAGAGCCTCCGGGGCCATTCGCTTTGCCAAGTCCATCCAAGCTAACTTCAGCTAGCCCCCGAACACGTCGGGCTCTCGGCAACTATGAGCTTTCGCCCTCAAATTTGCACCATTGGTAGATTTTACCCATACATGAAGGGTAGTAATGCTGAAAAAGCAAAACGATTCGAAAAAACTGCAGCTCCCGATTCGATTCTTGGCAAATGAAATGGCCATTCGGCTTCAATATCTCCACACCGGAACCTTTTGAAGCTCAGTCGACACTCCGACCAGGGTTCCCCGGACCTATAGAAGGCACCCATATTAATCTCGACCCCCAATTCACCGTAGCCTTTGGGGCCATTCGGTTCGCCAAGGCCACCCAAGCTAACTTGACATAGCCTCGAACACATTTGACTTCGGGCGACTTTGAGCTTTTGCCTTCAAATTCGTACCATTGATAAATGTTACCGATACATGAAGGGTAATAATGCTGGGAAACCAAAATGATTCTAAAATTGCTATCCCCAGCTCGGTTCCTGGCCTATGAAAAGGCCTTCTAGCATCAATATCTCCACATTCATGGCTTTTCAATCCCGATCGACTCTCCGACCTAGGTTTCTCAGACCTTTAGAAGGCACCCATATCAATCCCGACCCCTGATTCCCCAGAGATTTCGGCGCCATTCTCTTCGTCGAGGCCACCCAAGCTAACTTGAACTAGCCCCAAAACACGTCTTACTCTCGGCGATTGTGAGCTTTTGCCATCAAATTCACACCACTGATAGATCTTACCCATACATGAAGGGTAGTAATGCCGAAAAACCAAAATGATTCAAAAAATTTACAGTCCCCGACCTATGGAACGGTCCTCCGGCATAAATATCTCCGCACCGAGGGCTTTTTGAGCCCGGACGGCACTCCGACCCGGGTTCCCCGGACTAATACGAGGCACCCATATCTCCTAGCACCCGATTCGCCGAAGCCTTCGGGGACATTCGCTTTGCCAAGGCCATCCAAACAAACTTGGCCTAGTCACAGAACTCGTCGAGCTCCCAGTGACTGTGAGCTTTTGCCCTCAAATTCACACCATTGATAGATGTTACCCATACATGATGGGCAGTAATGTTGAAAAACAAAAATAATTCGAAAAAACTACAGTCCCTAGGCTCGGTTCACGGCCTATGAAACAATTGTTTGGCTTCAATATCAGGGGACTAGTTGGCACTCTGGCCCGGGTTCCCCAGACTTATAGAAGGCACCCAAATCGATCTCGACCCCCGATTCACTGGAGCCTCTAGGGATATTCTCTTCGCCAAGGCCATCCAAGCTAACTTGAACTAGCCCTCGAACATGTTGGGCTCTCGGCGACTGTGAGCTTTTGCGCTCAAATTCACACCATTAATAAATGTTACCCATACATGAAGGCAATCAGTGCCGAAAAAGCAAAACGATTCAAAAAAAGTACCCGGACCTCGGCTCAGTCCCAGCCCAAGGGACGATAGTTCCTCATGCACTCACTTAAATAGACAACCGATAACCACCCCAATAATTCCATAATGATATTTAAGTGTCCCTTGCAAAAAACCGTTGCCATCGGATGACATTTTCATTTTTTATGGAATTTTTACCTCATCCGGCGACATTTTTGTCCGAAAAACCGACCCTGCAAAGCCTCAAATGACAACCACCCCAATAATTCCATTATTATATTTTAGGGTGACCCACAAAAAAATCATGGCTACCGGTTGAGATTTCCATTTTTTATGAATTTTGAACCCGCTCTATGGAGATTTTTGTCAAAATTTTTATTTGACCACCCTCTGCACCGAATCTCAGGACCAAGGGCACTTCATTCAATTATTTGCCCTTTTTTATGATGGCTCCCAAAATTTAATGATAAAAGGTGCCTAATGATATATTAGGGTCGCCATAAATTACTGTAGCCATTGGGTGAGATTTCCATTTTTTATGAATTTATTACCCTCTTCAAGGGCATTTTCATCAAAAATTTTATATCACCACCCATGGTACCAAATCTTGGGATAAAGGGCATCCACTTTAATTTTTTGCAATTTTTTTGTGATGGTTGCTAAAATTTCGCTGAAATACAACATTAATAATTACGACAACATATATATGGTGTTAAAAAAAAGGAATAAAAAAGTTGATGTTTTAGCCACTTGAACCTGCCACAAAAACCAATTGCAATTATGTATATATAGCGTAGGAAAGTTGATGTTTTAGCCACTTGAACCTGGCACCAAAATGTAATATGTGCGTGTACGTACCGATCCAACCACTATAAGTCACATTAATCTTCGTACAAATAAAAAAATGTCAGTTTCTAGACAAAATAAAATGATTTGGGGGGGGTAAAATAGGGGCAAGGCTCCTATTTTTTGCCTATCAGCCCCCACAGTTGAGCCGCGTGGTGCATCCAACATTAGCCCTCCACTCGCAAAAGGAGTTTTATCGCTGCCCTGCGTCGGCCAACTATGGTCCAAATATAGGTTTATTGCTAGGCCTGGCATCGCACAGCCAAGTGTGCCATAAGCCAAATGGAGGCTCATCGCAGGACTAGCTAGTGCGCTGGCAATAGGGGCTGGGCACCGCGCAAGCTGTTGGCATGCTACTATGCCCAATAGAGGTTTCTCGCCTTGGCCGGGCATAAAGGACAATGGGCTGCTAGTGCACCACATGCGAAATAGAGATTTTTTGTTAGGCTAGGCAATGCACTGGCTACTGGCGTAACGCACGCCTAATAGAGGGTTCATGCTTAGCTGAGAAGCATGCGGGCTGCTGGCACACCGCACGTCCATTGGAAGTTTATCGACGCTCCGGCCTGGGTTCCCCGAACCTAAAGAAGACACCCATATCGATGCCAGCCCCCAATTCACCAGAGCCTTCAAGGCCATTCGCTTCGCCAAGGTAGTCTAAGCTAACTTGATCTACCTCTCGAACACGTCGGGCTCCCAACGATTATGAGCTTTTTCCCTCAAATTCATACCATTGATAGATGTTACCCATACATGAAGGGTAGTACTGCCGAAAAATCAAAACGATTCAAAAAACTATAGTCTCCGGCTTGAGTCCCGACCCATGAAATGACCCTCCAGCTTCAATATCTTTGCACGAGGGCTTTTCGAGTCCGGTCGGCACTCAAGCCCGTGTTCCCCAGACCTGTAGAAGGCACCCACATCGATCCCGACCACTGATTTGCTAGAGCCTCTCGGGCCATTCACTTCGCCAACACCATCCATGCTAAGTTGAGCTAGCCCCTGAACACTTTAGGATCCCAGCGACGTGAGCTTCTGCCCTCAAATTCGCACCAATGATAGATGTTACCCATACATGAAGGGTAGTAATGTCAAAAAACTAAAATGACTCAAAAAAACTGCAGCCCCTGAACACTTTTGGCCTATGAAACGACCCAACAACTTCAATGTCTTCGCATTGAAGGCTTTTCGAGCCCAGCTGGTACTGTAGCTTGGCATCCTCGGACCTATAGAAGGCACCCATATCGATCTCGGCCCTCGATTTGCTGGAACCTTCGAGGTCATTCGCATCGCCAAGGCCATCCAAGCTAACTTGAGCGAGCCGTCGAACACTTGCGGCTCCCAGCGATTGCGAGCTTTTACCCTCAAATTTGTACCATTGATAGATCTTACCCATACATGAAGGGTAGTAATGCCAAAAGTCCAAAACGATTCGAAAAAACTATATTCTCGGCTCGATTCCCAGCCAATTAAATAGCCCTCCGGCTTCAATATCTCCGCATCGAGGGCTTTTGGAGCCCGGCCAACACTCCGGCCCGGGTTCCCCGGACCTATAGAAGGCACCCATATCAATCCTGGCCTTCGATTCCCTAGAGACCCCGGGGCCATTCGCTTTGCTAAGGCCATCCAAACTAACTTGGAGGTAGCCCTTAAACACATCGAGCTCCCGGCAACTGTGAGCTTTTTCCCTCAAATTCGCACCATTGATACATGTTACCAATACATGAAGCTTAGTAATTTTCAAAAACTAAAACAATTTAAGAAAAAAGTGCAATTCTCGGCTCAGTTCCTGGTTGATGAAACAGTCTTTTGGCTTCAATATCTCCGCCCTAGGGTCTTTTTGAGCCCAGTTGACACTCCGGCCTAGGTTTCCCGAACCTATAGAAGGCACCCATATCGATCCCGACTATTGATTTGCTAGAGGCTCTGAGGCCATTTGCTTCGCCAAGGTCACCCAAGCTAACTTGAGTTAGCCCCTGTACATGTCGGGTTCCTGGCGACTGTGAGCTTTTGCCCTCAAATTTGCACCATTGATAGATGTTACCCATAAATGAAGTGGATCAGTGCCAAAAAAGCAAAACGATTCCATAAAAAAAAAAAAAAAAAACCGAACCCCGCCTCAAGCCTGGCCTAAGGGACGAGTGTTCCTCATCCTCTCATATAAATAGATGATCGACAACCACCCCAATAACTGCATAACGATATTTAAGTGTCCATCACAAAAAATCTTGACCATGGGGTGGCATTTTCATTCTTTACGAATTTTTTACTCCCTCCGAGAGCATTTTCATCCAAAAAATTGCCCTTTTCTCGCAAAGCCTCGATCGATGACTACCCCAATAATTTGATAATTATATTCTAGGGTCACCCGCAAAAAATCGTGGCTGTCGATTGAGATTTCCATTTTTTATGAATTTTTAACCCCCTCTAGGGGCATTTTCATTAAAATTTTTATTTTACCACCCTCCACATTGAATCTCGGGTTCTGGGGCACACCATTTGTTTGATACATCATACCTAATTAATGTCTACTTGGCCCAAATGCCTATTCTTTGTGATGTGGAGGATAGGTCTTGCAATTGTAATTTTCAACAATAGATTTTATCGTGAAAAAAATCAAGTCGAAAGTTTGCACAAATCAAAAAATGTCATTTTCTTGACAAAATAAAATAATTTTGGGGTCAAAATAGGGGCAAGGCTCTAGTTTTGGCGTATTGCCCCCATAGGTAAGCCACGTGCATGGTGCACCCAACATTGGCCCTCCACGCACAAAAAGAGGTTCATCGCTGCCCCGCGTTGGCTAGCCACAGGCCAAATAGAGCATCATCGCTAGGTCAAGCAACGCATAGGTAGGCGTGCCACAAGCCAAATGGAGGTTCATTGTCAAGCTAGCTATTATGCAGGCAACAGGGGTTGGGCACCACGTAGGCTACTGGCCTGCAACACGCCCAAAAGAGGTTTCTTGCCTTGGCTGGGCTGGAAGGCACGCGGGCTGTTGCGCACTGCACATGAAATAGAGGTTTTCTACTAAGATGGGCAGCGCGCGGGCTGCTGGCACATCGCACAACCATTGGAGGTTTATCGCTTGGGTGGGCACGACCAGCCCGCGGGTGCGGCACATGTCCAATGGAGGTTTATCCCTGCGTTAGGCGACTAGCCCACTGGCGCGCCGCACACCCAATGGAGGTTATTGTTGCATTTGGCACATGCAGGTTGTTGGTAGAACAAGCCAAACGCACAGGCCACCGTGGGCGCGCCACACTCCAAATAGAGGTATATGCCTCGGTAGCAGGGGCCTCCCACATGCCAAATAGAGGTTTATCTTCGGCCACCCCTCCCACGCCCATCATAGCCATATCTCACAATATATTCGTACCAGGGGCTTTTCAAGCCCGGCCGAAACTCCAGCTTGGGTTCCCAAGACCTATAGATGGAATCCACATCGATCCCGGCCCTTGATTCACTAGAGCCTCCCAGGTCATTCACTTCGCCAATACCATCCATGCTAACTTGAGCTAGCCCTCAAACACGTCGGGCTCCTGATGATTATGAGCTTTTGCCCTCAAGTTCACACCATTGGTAGATGTTACCCAATAAAGAAAGGGACTAATGTCGAAAAAGCCAAACAATTCAAACAAACGGCAGTCCCCAGCTTGATTCCTAGCCTATGAAATGACCATCCGACTTTAATATCTCTGCATCGGGGGATTTTCAAGCCCAGCCGACACTCTAGCACAGGTTCTTTGAACCTATAGAAGGCATCCATAACGATCTTGACCCTCAATTCACTGGAGTATCCCGAGCCATTCATTTCACAAAGGCCATCCAAGCTAACTTGAGCTAGCCCTCGAACGCATCGGGCTCGTAGTGATTGTGAGCTTTTTTCCTCAAATTTTCACCATTGGTAGATGTTACCCAAACAAGAATAGGACTAATGCCGAAAAAGCGAAACGATTCAAAGAAAACTACAGTCCCTGCCTCGCTTCCCAACTGATGAAATGTCCATCCGGCTTCTCAGCACCTGTGAATACTCAAATTTTGAGGCTCAAAAGGCCAGTTTTGAGAATTCTTCGGAACGAGAAAAACTAGAAGGTCTGTCGGCCGCAGCGGTGGCAGCCGCCCTTAACGGCGGCTTTAGCCGTTGCGGCGATAGCCGCTATCGCCGGCGGCGACAGCGGCTGCGGTCGTCCTTGAATACTCAATTTTTTTAAGCTCAAAAAGCCTATTTTCCCGGACTGCAAACAGCCCGGTCGGACCAAAGGCCATTTTGGAAATTCATCGAAAGCATGCCAATATGGTACTTGAAACGTCTGAAAAATTACGAGGATCGTAGAACTGGTCCCGGAATATTTTTTGGAGGTCTGGAATTCCCGAAAAATCCTCCGGAAGTGAAAAAAGAGAGAGAGGGCGGGACGCACCCGCCCCAGCTAGGGCGGCCGTGCCCGCCCTGGAAGGGCGGTCATGCCCACCCTAGCAGGGCGTGATCCCGCCCAAGCAGGGCGGTCACGCCCGCCCTGCAGGCGAGCACGCCCGCCCTCGGAACCTTTTTCGCCTATAAAATGAGGCCCCGGGCTCCGTTTTCAAGCACAGTCTGTGTTGACGGACATTCCCTTTCTCCCTTACGCTCCTTGCGATTCTTTACTGCTTTTCTGCATTTTTTAATTTCTACATTATTGCTTCATTGTTTTGTTATTTGGCCACATAAATCAAACCAATTAATAATTCCTTTAACAAGAAGCTTAGTCTGGAGTTAAGGAGCGGTCGTCGATTAACTCAGGTATGTAAGTCGAAACTCTGCCTATTTAATTTTAGCACTTCATGCATACTTCTCTTCTACTCCTAATAATTCTACAACTGCATAAATGCATTCATATCATCACATAGGCAAGAAAATTGCCTCAATTAAAATATGATTAA
>CANUEP010116557.1:0-94632 GCA_947857235.1 Jatropha podagrica | reverse complement strand
TATATTATTTATACATATCACATATATATATATATATATATATATATATATATATATATATATATATATATATATATATATATATATATATATATATATATATATATAAACTACTACATTTATTGCAATCTAAATAAAAATTTATATTTTAATTATATAAATAAAAAAATTAACATATAATTATAAATATAGTCAATGTGCATCACATGTCACAAAAAAGAAACACTTCAGTAATTTTTTTTTTCTTATAAATATGGGGAATATCTTTAAGGCTAGGTTGATGATAAGTGTTTTTATTTAAATGTGAGGTGTAAAAAAGGAAAAAGCAAACACCCCTCTCAGTTCTTATAGATATAGTCAATGTGCTAGCTTTAATTCTTTTTGCATGGCATCAAGCATTTAATGATAAACTTCCCAACAATATTTTTTCCATTCATAAGAATTGAGTACGCAATTTTCCTGACCTTAATTTGTTTACATTTGGACTAATTCTATTGGTTAGATAGCTCTTATTTTATTAATTAAGGCTCCGATTGCTTTCGAAAAATAATTTATCTTTGAAAAATAATTAATAAATTAAATTCGATTAAAAAAATATAAATTTATAAAAAAATTATAATAAGTTTGTTAAAATTTAAAAAATATTTTATGCTCTTATAAATAGAAAATTATTTTTCTTAAAAATGACTAAATTTTTCATTGATCAAAAAAATAATTTCCGTTGATTTATTCTCTTGAACACTCCAAACAATAAAACATTGTAAAAAATATTTTTTTATAAATTATTTTACGGAAACAAAGTCACCCTTATTGAGCCTTATTGTTAGAATGTAAGACTTCCTTGATACTAACTAACCAACCACCCTTATAATTTATTTCCATACGTTTCTTAGAGTGAAACGGTAGGGTTTCTTCTTTTTATATACATTGCATCTCAGGTTGATTTCTTTTTTCCACATATAAATGGAAAACATAGTGCTTTATTTATTTAATTACTAGGAGGCCCTGTGCTTCGCATGGTTATGTAATAATTGGGAAAAAATATGATTTTATTTTTGTATTTTGCCAAAATTAACTAACGTACCTTCGCGGTTTTAGAAATACATTATTTTGCCCGTAATTTTTAATTTTGTTAAACACTTATACCCTTTCGTCTAATTTTTTTCGTTTTTTTCCGTTAAATATTCTACAAAAAGATAAAATTGTCTTCATTTTCTACCTCTCAACTCTCTTCCTTTTCTATCTCGATCTTTTAACCCAGGAAAAAAATAAAAATTTCTAAATGTTGCAGGGCCAAGATCCTTAATCCCAACTCCTACTACAATCCATAAAATCCAATCCCAATTCCTACTGCAATCCGTACCATTTTATCCCTCAAAAAGCATTAACACTCTGCAGGTGGAAAACATGAGAGAAAAAACGAAGAGAGGAAAAAAATCCATCTCCATTGTTGCTCTCTACATTTAGCTTGTTTGAGTGTAATATGCATGTCAACTTAATAAACGAACTGACTAACAGGTAATTAGGTGAATTTAATTTGGAAGGTGAGAAGGAACTGACAAGGTGGCAATCACCTTGTTGAATTTCAAATCTTGGTATGCCATTGTTAAGCACATTTTGTATCGACAAAGAGATAATGGCTAGTCTTCTATGTTAAAGATCTATGGCTGGGCACTTTACTCTTTCTATATTTCTACACACTTGAATTGCTAGTGAAAAGAAAAGCATGACATTTCTCGGTCTCTCTTCGTCTGTTATAGTTAAAGCCATCTTGCGTTCTGTATTAATTGCACCCATCATGGTCTTATCCTCTCAGTTTCGACCGACCAATTTAATTTAAAATTCAATGAAATTAGCAATTAGGTCATTGATTTTCAATCTAAAACTTTGGATTTAGTTTCGTGGCAGATTCGCATTCACAAAATAATTGTGGGAGAGAGAATTGAGATATAGAAGATGAGGATTATCTCGTCTTTTAACATGAAAATTAACAGAAAAATCATAAAAATTAGACAGGAGGGTAAGAGAGTTTAATAGAGACAAAACATAGGAAATTTTAGTGTTTGATATTCAAAATATGAGATTACATATTTAATTTTGGCAAAATTATAGGATAATATAGTAGTTTTCCCTAATAAATATATTTTTCATCCCAAATATAAGAATTATATACTGAGTAAATTATAAAAAATTATTTTTTAAGGAAAAAGTGATTGAAATTATTATTAGATATAGAATCTTATAAGTATTTAAAATAATATAAATATTTAATTTTTATTTTTATAGTGATTTATCTAATTGAAAGTATATAATTAAAAAACTTATTAAAATATAATAATTAATTCATCATTACATAAAACATATTTAAATCTTTTTAAAATTGCACACACTTAAATCCCTGCAAAAATAAATAAAATAAACTAAGCTAAGCAAAATATAAAATAAAAAAACAAAACCAAGTAAATGACTCAAACAAAACAATGAAATACAACCATGTTCTTCTTTGAACCAGCAATAAACAAAAGAAGTTAAAATAAAAAATCAAGTTACGCTTCTAATAATAGTAAAAAATTTACAAAAGAAAAAATAAAATAGTGAACAAAAAGGGAATCTTGAATTTTTTTCTGTTTATATATTACGATATATAAATATTTGAATTCTAAATCAATAAAAAAAAATTTAAAAGCTAGAATCACTAATTTTACGTCAACCCAATTTTTAAAAATTAAAATAAAAAAAAACTACCTAGGTAGCCTTTTTCATGATAAATTCGGTAATCCTTTCATGATAAATACTATACAGTCACACAAATAATAAATTGAATTTAAAGATCTCAAATATTATCGAATTGAAAATATTTAATTTATAGAAGAAAAACTAAATTTGTATCTTTATAATTTATTAAAAAACTAAAAATCATAATCAAACAAATCAATAGAGAGAAAAAAAAAGAAGAATACTACTAACCATCTTATTTTATTGTTTTTAAACTATATGAAACTATTTTCGAACATCGATAAGTTACTTATCATGAAAAGAAAAATAAAATTTGTACCTGAGAAAAAAAAAATAAAATTTATACCTAATAATTTATTCAAAAATTAAAAATTATTACCAACAAATGAAAAATAATGTGCATTTTCGAAAGACATGATTTTTTTAATAGTTTTTAAATTATTAAATTTTTAAACAAACTATATTTGGTTTGAAGTTTATACTATATAAAAAGAAAAATTTTTATATTTGTCAATTATGAAAATATAAAGATTTAGACATTGTATTTTTTTTTAATCATAAATTTGATTTGATCTCTACCTTCAAAACAAATAGCATATTTGTTTTGAGTTTAAACACTAATATAAATCTTTATATATATATATATATATATATATATATATATATATATTATGAAAATCTAAAAATTACAATTGAAATATTTTAATTTTTATATTGCCATAATTAAATGAATTTAAAACTTATGAAAATATTAATTATTAAAAAGTAAATGATGGGAGAGAAAAAGTGGATAAAAAAATGCTCAAAAAATTCACAAAAAAAATAAATCACAATACTCAAACATTAAGAGTTTCATTCTGATAAAGAAATGTCGCGTCAGAATGCAGAAAAAACTAATTTTTTCCCTTATATATATATATATATATATAATGATTTAACACCTCCAATTGTTTTTCTCTAGTCAAATTTAAATTATCTTCCTCCAAAAGGATTCATTCTCTCTGATTAAATCATCTCATCTTTTGCAATTGAATAAGAAATTGAAGATTTTTTTAAGGAAAGTAGTTTATTATTGTGATTCACACTATCTCCATACAATTATATTCTATATACACAAAGAATGATTCTAACATGGTAATAATCTAAATAGGGAACAAACCTAAACTAGAAAAGATAATATTCTACAAATCTCTACACTCTCTCTCAAGTTGGTGCAAAGATATTACATATGCCCAACTTGCAAACCAAAAGATGAAACAACTTGCTACTCAAGCCCTTTGTAAAAACATCAGCTAGTTGTTCTTTGTAAGTCACATAGAAAACTTTTATAGAACCTTCAACTATCTTTTCCTTTATAAAATGACGATCAATCTCTATGTGCTTAGTTCGATCATGCTTGATAGGATTATTCACTATACTGATGACTGCTTTACTATTGCAAAACAAAGATGTATCTGCTGTTTCAAATAACTTTAATTCTTTCATCACTCTACGCAACCATAGAAGTTCACCAATTCCTTGTGCCATGACTCTATAGTCAGCTTTTGCACTGGACCTAGCAACCACAGTCTGTTTCTTGCTTCTTCAAGTGACCAAGTTTTCACTAAGAAAAACACAATAACTTGAGGTCGATCTCCTATCATCAAAGGAGCCAGCCCAATTTGCATCCGTATAGCCTTCTATTTTCAAATGACCATGTTTGGAAAATAACAACCCTCTACCTAGAGCTGATTTCAAATATCTCAAAATTCGATGCACAGCTTCTAAGTGAGATTCCCGAGGATCATACATATACTGACTCACTAGACTAACAGCATAAGCAATATCTGGTCTAGTATGGAAAAGATAAATTAGTCTTCCAACCAATCTCTAATATCTGCCTACATCGACTGGACTTCCCACTCCAGCTTGAAGCTTGTGATTAGCTTCAATGGGTGATTCTACAGGCTTACATCCCAACATACAAGTTTCTTTAAGGAGATCAAGAATATACTTTCTTTAAGAGATGAAAATTCCTTTTTCAGATCTAGCAACTTCAATTCCAAGAAAGTATCTCAACTTTCCCAAATCCTTAATCTCAATCTCCTTGGCTAACAAATTTCCCAATTGAGTAATTTCTTCTTTATTATTCCCTTTCACCATTATATCATCAACATAAACAATAAGTAACGTGATCTTACCTGCATGATGTTTAATGAACAAGGTATGATCAACATCACTCTGAATGTACCCGAAAGAAAGCATGGCTCTACTAAACCTTTCAAACCATGCTCTTGGTGATGTTTCAGCCCATCTAATGACTTCTTCAACTCGCATACTTTTCCTATAGTCTTGTCATCAACAAATCCTGGAGGGATCTCCATATACACCTCTTCTCTCAAATCTCCATGTAGAAAGGCGTTTTTAACATCAAATTGATGTAACTCCCAGTCAAGATTAGCTGCACAAGACAATAAGATTCTGATAGTGTTCATCTTAGCTACGGGGGCAAATGTTTTCTGGTAATCAACTCCATAGGTCTGACTGAATCCTCTAGCAACCAATCTAGCCTTGTACCTCTCAATTGAACCATCTGCCATATGTTTAACTGTGAACACCCATTTACATCCAACTGGTTTCTTCGCTGGCGGTGAAATTACAAGATCCCATGTCTCATTTTTTGCCAAAGCTCTCATCTCCTCAACCATTGCAACCTTCCATTTTGAGTCCTGTAATGCCTCTTGCCAGTTCTACGGCATAGAAACAGAATAAACAGACAAAACAAAGGCTCTATAGGAAGGAGACATAGCATTATAGGAGATAAAAAGGGAGATGGGATGTTTGGTGCATGTTCTAACTCCTTTTCTTAGAGCGATTGGAATATCAAGGTCATTGTCAAAAGGGCTAGAATCAAGATTAGAAACAGAATCAATAGGGATTAAAGAAGACTCACCAGGTTCTTGTGCTTCTGTATTTTCAAAAACTGAAATTGGAGAGGACGGTTGGTCAGATGTCTCATGCTCGACGATTGCATCTGTATTAGTCCGTCAAGTGTAGATTTTCAAATCAAGTCTATCCAATCTCCTTAGAGTTTTGGGTGGTTGGTCTTTCTTATTGTCTATCTCTATTGGAATCTTCCCCTGAAAAGGAATGTCATCTTTTCTTTTTTCTTGCAAAGATTAGTATGATTTAGAATAATTGTTCTATTTAAATAATTAAATATTTTCTAACTAATTATTTAAGAAAACGAAAGTTAAGAAAGATTATTAATTTTGAGAATAAGGCTCCGCAAATTACTTACCTTTGGACCTTAAAAAATATTTTTTAAATAATTTATTTTTAATTATTTGGTTGTAGTAATGAAAATTAGTTAAAAATATTAAAATCTTTCACTCATAAAACCATAAAAATATTTATAATAATATAATTTTGTATTTTAAAAATTTTCTTATTTAATATGAAAAAAATTATAAAAAAAAGTAAATGAAAATCAATGGTGACCGACGGTGGTAGCTACAAAGACTTAGTTAAAAGCTTTTATATCATTTTAAGTTGGGTTGCTATTATTTATTTACATTAAAAATAATTTTTTTGGGTTACTGTTATTTATTTTTAATTTTCAAATTTATTAGTAATTAATTTTCAAATTTAATGTTTACACCTTTCACCAACACCTTTCAGAAACTTGATCACTTGTAGAATACTCTAAAAAGCATTTCCTATTATTTTTTGTTTTATTAATATTCAAACATGCCTACGATATCTCAAGGATACTTTGAAGAGATTTCTAGAACAATTTAGAAATATTTTTTAAAAATTTAAAGATTTAAAAATATGTATATTACTAGGAATTTTAAATCGAGTTTTTAGACATGGATTAGATAAATGTAAAATTTTCTATATTTTATAAGGTAAAATTTGAAAAAAAAATTAAAACTAGAAAGAGCGGTGTGATTGTTGGCCACCCCTAATTTTAGGATCGTAGAAGTTTATTTAAATTTTAAGAGTTAGTTCAAATGTCTATGAGCATTGGATATTATTATGATTATCATTTTTTTAAGATATCATTGTTACAATTCTTCATGTTTTAAGGATTTTATATAATTAAGTGTTATGGTAAAATTTTCCAGGATTTGAGATTTATTAGAGTTAAGTGAGTGTTGCTGATGTCTTTTAGCTATTATATATGCATTTTTTTCACTTTGTTTATTTTTTGACTAGGTTTTTAATTATTAGGCTTAACATTCACTTTTTGAGTAGTTAAAATTTTCACCCTAAGCTCACCTTTTGCATCATTGGTACCCAATTTCTAAGTTTAATAGAAATTGCACTCTAAAAATCAATTTAGGTGAGTGAATTTACGGGTTATAACTCAGTTAACAATACAGACATAACATGTGTGAAGAACTCTCGAATTTGATTTTCACTAAATGCACCTGTAAGGGAGAGGGGAGGGGGGGTGGGGTGGGGGAGGGGTTCCGAGTTGGATTAAATAGTTCTTAATAATAGGACGCATATACCAATGATTTAAGTGGCATTCAAAACTAGATATTAATAGTCTTTCAACGATACATCACATGCCAAAATCCAAGTCAAAATAGGCCCTAATATAGTGAATGAAGTTGAGACTGAACCGGAGGCCAACCTGGATCATACAAGGCAGCTATCTACCACCAGCCTATAACAACAGCTAGGCCATAAGGTAGATTCGCCCATCCTTCCAACAACCACTGTGTCCTGAATGCTATTTTTGCCTCTCCTTTGCCTGTTTTGGACTTAACTTATAAAATAACCCTGACTTATATGAGTTATTGTAGAATAACTCTAATTGACCTTCATCTCCTTGGTACTCTAAATTAAAAAATTTATATTAATATCACCCTAAATGCAAATTTTGCTAGGATTTTGAATAAAAAATTATTAAATGTGGATCCCATAGGACCAGGTTGGTTAACTTAACTTAAGGTGAGTCGTTTCAATTACTCTCCCTTCTCATTCATAAATCCCCAATACCTAACATTCATTTGCTCTCATTTCTCTCATCCCCTTTTTTTCCTTCTTTATCTCAGCGATAACCTAGCTAAATCTCTAATCGCAATTTAAGAGATGTTCTGTCAATGACATCTTTGAGATGAAACAAGATCCATTTGTTGGAAAAAAAATCCAATAGGCTTTGAATCAAATGTTGTGGATTGTAGTATGGAAAGGGAGGGTCTATGTGTGAAATTTTTGGATACCGTTCACGTTGATCGTGGTAAAGTTTTGGAAAAGTAAGAAACTCAGAGTTTATAATTAAAATTAGATCCCTTTTTTGGCTCACATAATCAACTCTATTCGCATCTGACTGAATATTTTGAGAATGGAAATACAAAGTTCATTGAAGACCATGAACCAAATTCAGCGAGATGCTTAATTGAAAGTAACAGGATTAGAACACTGAAAAAAACTCCTACATTTGTGGATCTTTCAGAAAATCATCTTGCACCAGCCAAGGTCATTTCTACAAGTAGCTAAGTAGCCATTTTGTGGTTCTTAGGTTATTGCGAGTGATGAAGAAGGAGAAGAAAGGAAGGAGAGAAATGGTGAGTTTTGACACTTTGGATTAACTAACCTATTTCTATGAGACCCACATTTAATAATTTTTTATTCAAAACAGTAGCAAAATTTGCTTATAAGGTGATATTAATACAAACTTTTTCATTTCGAGTACTAGGGGGACGAATGTCAGTTTAGAGTGATTCTGCAACAATTTGCATAGATTAGAGTTTTCTTATAGGTTAAACCCTTGTTTTGTCACTTTTTCCATTCTTTTATTGTAAATAGGATATCCTCCTTTCATTCTAAACACGCACAGAGATCCTTTCTCTTTCCTCATTCTAAATAAACTTAAAGTTCTTTAGTGGATTGATTCCCAAGAATTTTTCTCCTCTCTCTTTCTCTCTCTCCTCTTTAGCATTCCAAGCGAGGAAGGTTGAAGTCGATTTAATTAAGAGAGAATTTTTCTTTATTTTTCAAACTATAAAATTAAAAATTCAACCGACTCAATATTTGAGTCCATTTAATAGTATGAATAAATTGTGCGAAACTGATTCCTCCCTTAAAAAGAAAAAGCATCCATATATATATATATATATATATATATATATAAAATTTTTTTTTCCATTTCAACTAGCTTCAAAAGATATTTATACTAAAAATCAATTTTAAAACGTTCACCTAGAAATATAATATTTACTCCGTAATATAATTTTTATCTTGCTTTCTTTTTTCATTTATTCCAAATTATTGTATTATTTTTTTAAGTGAAGAATATTTGAAGTTTACTATTTTACCTTTATTTAATATGGGCTTAATCACAAAAAAAAAAAAAAATGAATTTATGAATTTTTTTTTTAAATCTGGCTTATACTTTTAATTTTGTCAATTAATACCTTATACTTATTTTTCTTTGTCAATTGTTGTTTTCGTCTAGAGTCTATTAACGTTTGTTGACGTATCCGTTAATAGGGTCTAATTTTTTTCCATATCACATCTATGTAGACATATCACATAAAAAAACTAACTTGAACATAAAAACCTTAATCACAAAAAAAAACTCGAACTTACAAGTTTTTTTTCAAATTTGGATAATACTTTTGATTTTGTCAATCAATACCATGTAATTATTTTTCTTTGTCAATTGTGTTTTCTATCTAAAGTCTGTTAAAATTTATTGATGCATCCGTTAATTGGGTCCTTTTTTTTTTTTCAAATAACGTCCACGTAGACACGCCATGTAAAAAAGCTAACTTGAACATAAAAATATATTAAACTACATCGTTTTGTAGTTGAACTTATCTAATGTATTTTGATTTTATTTTTTTATCATTAACTTTAAAGTAAATTGAGACATCAATTTTTTTGTATATGACCATTTACTTTGACAGATGAGAACTCATCTGTTGGGTTTATATATCATATAAAAATATCTAATATTTATTTATCGTAAAAAAATAGCAAGCAAAATATCAAAATATTGAAGATAAGGTCCAGCTGCAAAACAATATCGTTTAATGTACTTTTATATTTAAGTTAGTTTTCTTATATGACATGTCCACGTGGATGTGATCTGAAAAAAAATTAGACTAACAGACACATCAGCAAACATTAACAGACTTTAGACGAAAGCCACAACTGAAAAAGAAAAGTAAGTACAGGGTATTGATTGGCAAAATTAAAATTATTGGCCAAATTTAAAAAAAAAAAACTTATAAGTTCAAGTTTTTTTTTGTGATTAAGTCTTTTGTATTCAAGTTAGCTTTCTTACGTGGTATGTCCACGTGGATGTGATCTGGAGAAAAAATTGAACTCTATTAACGGACACATTAGCAAACATTAACAGAATCTAGGTAGAGGTTACAATTGATAAAGAAAAATAAGTATAGAGTATTGATTAACAAAATTAAAAGTGTTGATCAAATTTAGAAAAAACTCATAAGTTCATATTTTTCTAGTGATTAAGCCTTTAATATGCTTCTTTGTTAATAACTATAATAATCAAACTACTATATTGTCATTAATTAAATCTTGATATAAACAAAGTTAACATACCAACCTTTAATCTTTCAATAAAACTCTTTCTGATAATGTTTGATTAATTCCAAAATCAATTTAAAATGGATCATTCAATTTTTATTTATAAGGGTGTATCAGGAAAAAATGAAGCAACATTTAAAATTTAATTATATTAACTAAATCATTTTAATCTATAAGAGCTCTTTAATACTTATTATACCCAAGAAAGTGCTATGTTTCTAAATAATTATCATATTTATAGATTTAATAAATAATAAAATTTTTTTAACTTCTATGGTTTGTGTGTGACCAAAACGACCAAAATTGAATGGATTGCATTCAAATAATAAGTTAAGTGTACAAATGTGGAGGATAAAAGGAAATTTTTTTTTTTTTCATATTAGTAGGGACTTGAAATTTGTAACTTCAATCCGAATTGAACTTGTAACAACTTCAGTGAAGTTGAGTTGACAATGACCTAACTAGAAAAACCGACTCAACTCAAAGTGACTTAAATATGAACCTAACCCATTTGCCACTGGACACATTTGGTTAGGTATGAAACGTCAGTTTTCCAACTCTAGTAGTTGGGCCCTGACCAGATGAGCTCATCAGTTACTTTGCTGATTGGCTTTGTTTAAATTATGTACGATAATAATTGAACACCTAAGCTGTCTTAGCACATGAAAGTAGGCATGAACCAAAACAAGTCAATTCGGTTTGGTCCTTCATATGATCGAGTCTGTTCCAATCTTAAAAGGGGAAATCAAACCTAAATAGTTCGATTTAATAATTGAAATACACTAAATTACATCACATTTTGGTGATCGCATAATCAAATTGTAGAGTTAGCATCTTAGAAAGGCCCCAAATTAATCTATTGAAGTTTTTCTTCGATTTAGAAACAAAAAGTAAAAACCCAAATCTGCCCCTACATGATTAATTAAGGGATGGAAATGCACTAAATGATATTATTAATTTGTATGTGATGATTCCTCTTTGTTAAAGTTAATTGAAAGCAAAAGAAAAGAAAAGAACGGATGTCATTGCCAAAGCAAAAAAGAAAAACAGAACATTCTTATTCTCAGAAGAAAAGAAAAGCAAATTAGAAAATTAATACTGTAATTACCTGGTATTCGAAACAAAGAGAAAGAGGAAATCTGTCTCCTGCTTTGGCTGTCCCTTTTGCACTAATAGAGATTAGAGAAGATGGAAGAAAAGTATCTGCTTTAGTTATAATTAAATATTAATTAAAAATCAAAATGTCAAAGAAGAATATAAATTTTAAAATATATGTAAATAAATAATCACCTCAGAAATTGGTTCTTTGTATATGAGAAATTTCGAAATTAAAATAAATTTCCTGATGAGAAAAACAAAGACAAGAGAAATGAGCAAATAGAAAGAAACACCCAGGTGGTGGTTTGTATTATGATTCGTGCTTTGACAGACTTAAAGCAAGCAGAAACGTAGCGACACCTGTCAGAACTCAGAAGAAACTTCTAGGAAAGAGCAGTTACTATAAAACTCTGAAGAGGACAATCAATCGGTTGTGGGGCTGTGGGGTTGGGGATGACATATCCTTCGCTATATTTGTATATTTTCCAATCGTTTTAAATTGTCATTCTGATCTTAATGCCTTCATCATTTGGAAAAAGAAAATAGCTTCAGCTTTCTATTCTATCAATATAAATAAGAACAGAAGACTAATCAAACTTTTAGATTTTTTTTTTTTTGGTAGAACTAGATTTACCTTCACTCGGTTTTTTTTTTTTTTTTTTTTTTTTTTTCACTTGACATTAGTCAATAACAAATGTTATAATTCTAACATAATTTATCACAATTGTAAAAATTGTAGGAAGATAAGTTATTTTATATTTTTAGATAATCCCCTTATTAAAACAACATCTAAAAAAAAGATTATCTTTAGCATTTAATATATTAATATATATTCATTTTTTGTTACAAAACAATTAATAAGTAATACACATGCTTAAAAAGTGTGAATAAATGATATATTACTATTAAATAAATGATATATAAACAACTTAAAAAATATAAATTGGAATGTATAACATACGACTATTTTTTAAAAAATAGGACATTCACACGATTAGGATATTATATATTACTAAGTAATACGTTAATATTTTAAATAAATAAACAATCTTTTATAATAAATTATAAATATAAAATAAAAAACCACTAAATTTATTATTTTAATGACACTAACAAATTAAAAAAAAAAACACTTCATTTTTATTGTTCATAAAAAAGAAATCTTAGTTGATTAGTTGGTGTATGAAGTAGTCTCATATATCAAGAATTAGATTGCACGTTAATACATGAGATACGAGAATATACAGATATATTAATTTTTAAAAAATAAGACATCTACACGCTTAGAATATACTATACTAAATAAGTAATACGTTAATATTTCAACTAAATGAACAATCATTTATAATAAATTATAAACATAAAATAAAAAAAAAAACTTAATTTTTTATTTCAATGACATAAAAATAAATTTAAAAAAGAAACATTTTATTTTTTTAATTAATAAAAAAAACCTTGATTGATTAACTTGGTGTATAGAGTACTCTCATATATCAGGAGCTAGGTTGCACGAAAATAAGACATGAGATATATAAACGTATATGGTACGATAATTTTTAAAAAAGATAGGATATCTACATGCTTAAGATACTGTATACTAAATAAGTTATACGTTAATATAAATAAATAAATAATTATTTATAATAAATCACAAATATAAAATAAAAATAATACTAAATTTCTTATTTCAATGATATAAAAATAAATTAAAAAAGAAACACTTTATTTTTATTGATAAAAAAAATTTAGGTTAATTAGCTTGGTATATAGAGTAGTTTTATATACCAGGAGTTAAGTTACACGGAAACAAAATATGAGATATATGAATGTACATGATACAATAATTTTTAGAAAAGTTTGGAAATCTACATGCTTATGATACAATATGTTAAATAAGTAATACGTTAATATTTCAAATAACTAAATAATTATTTATAATAATCATAAACATAAAATAAAAAGAATACTAAATTTCTTGTCAATGATACAAAAATAAATTAAAAAATTATTTATTTTTATTGATAATAAAAAAATCTTGATTGATTAGCTTAATATATGGAGTAGTCTCATATACCAAGAGTTAAGTTGTACGAACACATGACACGATATAAGAACGTACATGATACAATAATTTTTTAAAAGTTAAGACATCCACGTGCTTATGATACACTACACTAAATAAATAATATACTAATATTTTAAATAAATAAAAAATCATTCACAATAAAATATAAACACAAAATAAAAAAAATTATTTCTTCACACAAAAAGAAATTTTGAAATTATGAATTTTTCTTTGCTAGAAAGGCATGTTTTTGCTAGAAAATCATTTTAGATCAAATTTGCCAAAAAGTTATCGGAAGTTTGAATTTTTGCTAAAAAGGCATACACTTTTGAGCCAAAAAGGCTCTTAAAAATTTGAATTTGTCCTAAGTGGTATTTGAACTTTTTTTCTTGCGTTTATTACTTTGACAATATTTATTTTATAAATACTGTCAAAGTCAAGGCAAACTGTTAATACTCGAATTTTACCCTTATGCTCAATGATGAAAATCTTTTGATTCTCTAATTATTGATAATTTTTCAAATTATTCATTTTATAATATTCTTAGGTAAAAAATATCGAGGTTTTGTGAGTTAAATTGGACTATTTATAGAATTAAAATCTTGGAATTAAATTTTATTTAAAGTATTAGCTCAAGATTAGTTTAATTTAAATATTAGTCCAAAATTAATTTAAGTTATTAGCTCATAGTTAGCGTTAGCCCAAAACGAAGAGAAGCCCAAAAAATACGAAGGGTTAGCTGAAAATTAAAGAGGAGATATAAAGAGAGATTAAACGTGAAAAGAAAGGAATGGAGGGGCTGCAGAAAAAAGAGAAGTGGAAGTTAGATGAGGAAAAAAGCAAAGCATAAAGAGAGAGAGAGAAAGAGATTAACATGGAAAAAAAAAAAAAACACAGCTAAGGAAAGAAAGAGACAACAAAAAAGGAAGAAAACACGAGATTCAATTCATTAATCGATTAAAAGGTATGAATAATATCGCAAACTGAGAGCATCAAACTATTTTATCGTTTATATGTATGGTTTATTTCTTTTGATTTGTAATAATAAGAGAAAGTACTTAGTAAGTGGTTAGATTCTGAGTTCTAAAACTCAAAAATCTAATCTAAACCAAATGTATTTGATTTTCTTAACTAGTTTTTAAGAGAGTTCATTGCTTTGGATTTAATTTATGGTTTAAATCTGACTTTATTAAAGTAATTGCTTAAACATTATTTTATATTAAGAAAAAATGAAACTAACATATTTCCAATTAATTAGATATTAATTTGAATGAAAAATCTAAGGTTTTGTGCCTTAATTGAGTGATATTCCATTAAAATTTTGAAAATTTAATCTTATTCATATCAGATATAGACTGGTGTATAAGAGACTTATACACCTGTTGTTAAGCCTTACGTACCAGTAGCAAGTCATTACGCACTTGTTAATCAGAGACTACTTATCAATTAATGGATTTGATTGTCTTTATTGTTCAATTTTTTATTTTTCATTTTGATTCATTATATTTCTTTTATTTGTCTTAATTCGGACCTTCTAGATTTATTTGTTTATTTATTTAACTTGTGTAATCTTATTTGACTTTAGATGTTTTTTTAGCTAACTTTTCATTATAAATTAAATTATTATTATTATTGTCTTTTTTTGCAATTATAATTAATTATCCAATATTTTATTATTTAATTGGTTATTGCATTTATTTATTAGATGAATGGTTAAGGGTGTATATTATATCTTTTAGATGAATGGTTATGATTGTTTGATTAAGTTATTTATTTATTTACTTATTAGTGTAGGAATGTAATTAATTAGTTGTAGGATATTTTTAAAGGAGATGTAATTAATTAGTTTTAGATTATTTTGAAAGTAGTTATAATTAATTACTTGTAGGATCGTTTCTTGTTTGGGATGTAATTTTTTTCTTTCTATGTTTAGTTGGTTGTTGTGGATGTTTAATTTTTTTTTTTATTTTTCTGATTATGCCATATAAATATGAAAAAATAATCTTTTGATTTTTAAAATTAAAATATTTTAAAAATTATTTTTATTAAGTAATTATGTTTAAAAATTAAAATCAACTCTCACCTAAATAAACCAATAAAGTGGAGGCCGGTGTCATAGTTGGGTGCGCTTGTGTGACTAACACCTTTCCAAGCCTACACCTAATTTTTTTATCCAGGTTAAGCGATTGGGCTTTCTGCGAGGAATTCAATTGCTACATGGTAATTGTCCCAAGTTTTATCTCGATGCTGACTCCTATTCCTCGGGTGAGCTTTGACATTACATCTTCCCTTGGGCCTTAGGGCCATGACTCAGTGTTGAGTCATTTTCTTAGGCAAAAGTCCACATTTGTACTGACAAGTAGTCAGTAAAATGTAATTATATGAATAAATAATATTTTTTTTGTTGAGACTATCAATCCAATTGGTGGTTTCAATACAAAATGAAATTTTTAAGTTGTCAATTTGTCTTTTTGCTAAAACACGCAATTGGTCTTGTAATTTTAGTGCAACTACGATATGTAACTACTAGTTATCAAAAAATTCATTGGGAAATAGTGTTTTGTTAGAAATTTACCAGGTTAGTTAGTGGTTTCAGTAAAAAAAAAAAAGAAAATTGTTTACTCAAAATATTTTTTTTACCTAAAAAACATATGTGATGTGATGGTTTTGGTTTATTATTATTTCAAGTTAAATAATTACCAACATAAGTTTCTTTATCCAGTTAAAAAGAGTAATATTTCTAATATATAATTTTAATATATTTCTAGTATATATTTCTATATTTTTTTTAGATGCCGTGAATATTTATAGTGTAATATCTTTAGAATATTTATAGTATATATTGTGAATGTTTAAGATATTTATATAATTTTTTATTAATTTGTATATATTGATCATAATTATACATCATAATAATAATATTATATATAACAAAAAAGTAGATCTATATATGGATAACGTTATAAATAACAAGTAAAATTAAACGAGTATAAATAATTAGTAAAATTGAACGAGTATAAATAATAAATAAAATTGAATAATGATATGAAAAATTGAACGAATACGAATAATGAGTATAGTAAATATGAAATACAAGTCATAAAAAGACTAGCAATTATTAAAAGATTGGAAAAAAAAAAATTATTTTATTGGATTTATGAGGATTAATTTTTTATGAATTATCATTATTCTTTTACCTAATATAATTACTCCAATTAATAAATAGGAGGGATGGCCTTGATTGCTATAAAAATGGGAATTAAGGCACAAGTTCAATATCCAAGAAATGCACTTTTTGGCGTGTTTTACAGGAGGTTGGGTTTCAATAATAAGCAATTCAGACACCTAAGGTTTAGACCAAGGTTCCATAATTAACGACAACATCGTCATGTGGAGGCCTTTAACTCTCACACTTCGAAGTTGATGCGGATCCCGGTGGTTGAAGGACTTATGGACTGTTAAATGATACTAGTATTGAAACTCACCCGATGCATAAACTAATATTAAAAGATAGAAATAATTTTTTATAATATTATTTAAAAATAGTAAAATTATACAATAAATTGATAAATTGTATCCCATTGAAATATATTGAAAAGTTGCAATGTTAAGATATGTTTTCTTAAATATTCTATGAAACTTTTCATAAGGTATGTAATAGCAAAACCCAAGTATGATATGACCTACATAAAAAATATATATATACTATTAATGTATTTTCAATAGTAATAATAATTTTGATAATTTAACAAATTATATTGAAATAAGAAATTAAATATTTTTTATTTTATAATTTATGATTTACTATAAACGATTGTTTATTTATTTGAAATATTTATATATTATTTATTTAGTGTAGTGTGTCTTAAACATGTAGGTGTCATATACGTTTATCGTCTCCATGCAACTTAACTACTTCATACATTAAGTTAATCAACCAAAATTTCTTTTTTATTACCAATAAAAAATAAAGTGTTCTTTTTTAAATTTATTTTTGTGTCATTGAAATAAAAAATTAAGTTTTTTTTTAATTGTATGTTTATAATTTATTATAAATAATTATTCATTTATTTGAAATATTAATGTATTGCAAATTAAAAAGAACATAAAAAATCAAATAAAAAATACAAATTAAATCAAGTGTTCTTGAGGCGTTCTTCGTTATCTTATGCAAACCATTGATTTCTTTCGAAATAAGGTAACTGAGAGTCTAAACTTCATTCTCTTTTGATTTTCAGTTCATTTTCCATCTCATAACTCTAATAAACTGAGTTTTGACAAGACTAACACGTAAAAACTGAGTTTCGCAGCAATCTGTTACGTTTCTGGGCACGAAGGCGCCTAACCTTCAAGGAAGGTGCTTAGACCTATGACCAAGGGGCACGCCTTCGTAGGGTGGCTAGACGCCCTCCTTTAAGGGGCCCAAAAATGCCCAAATTGCTGTCCTTCTGTTTTTGTCTTTGATCTTCTAGTGATTACAGACTTCGTTTACCTTGGAAGGGGACTTGATTCACTTTCAATGGTGTTAGTCTGTAAGTTTCAAAAGAGAAACAACATAAAAAAAAAATTATCAAATTGTACCTATATTCTGAGATCAAAGTGGGTTAAAACCTAATGGTCGAAAATCCATGTTTGATACAGCTGAGTGCGCTAATGATTTTAATGAGCATTTCTTGCTGGGATTTGTGAACTTTGTTCATCTAACAAGATGAACATTGTGATCATGAACTTGAAATAACATTAAAATTATTATATTTTATTTTCTAGTAATTATTTTATGCACATTTAACATTTGTTCTTCATATTATTATGATTATTTATTTGTTCATTTAATTTCTATCGAATTTTACGTTTTTGTCAATTATTCATATTCTGTCAATTTGAATTTTTATTATTTATGGTTTATTTTATGATTATTTAATATTTATTGGACTAACATTTTTGTTTTGATGATTTATGGTTAAGTTTTACATTAATAATGTTGTATGAATGTTTGAATGTTTAAATGTGATATAATTGTCATTTTCAATTATGTAATTTTTTAAGTTTAATATTATTTTTATCAATATGGTTTATAATAATTTTATTTTTATTGATTTGCATTAATCAAATGAAAAATGAGAATATGTAATCGGATAAATGGGGTAGAATGTATTTTAATAGGAAGGATTGTAATTCTTTCTCCTCTCTCATTCTTTATGGATGTTTAATTTTTATATTGGTGAATGTTTTAATTATGATAATTTACTTGAATGACATTGTTTTCAAAATTGCGTAAAATGATTTTACATCTCAAATTAAATTAATACGCAAGTAATAAACAATGAATATTCGGCGATTCGGAGGTCGGTTTATTCCAGGCGGAATGAGTACCTGATACTTTCCCATCTCTGTACCCAACTCCCGGATCCATTCTGATTAAAACCGGTTCAAGAAATTTTTTCCTAATTTAGTAAAATAGGGTAGCGACTCCAAATTTTTTTCAAAACCTTATCAAAATAAGGAAACACTTCTCTCAGGATAAAAATGAGATTGAATAAAATAATTTTTCTAAATTAAAATGAATTAAGCCCATTTAATTCGGTTTACTCGAGAAACTCTTGAGAAAACCATGAAACGCTGTGCAGAAGCCACATCGTCCTCAAATATTATTTATAATTTAATTGTTTAACATTATCATATAATTATACAAAACATAGAAAATGAAAGAAAAGTTAAAATTGATTAATTAATATTTTTATATTAGTGTATAATATGTTAGGTTAATGCAACATATGTAACACAACACTTTTAGGTAATTCTGTCTAACTTAAGTTAAATTGAAATGAAACAAAGTTAAAAGAAATGATAAAATTGAATTTCAGGATAAAATTTACAAATAGATCTAACAACAAATCAATTAAAGTAAAAACATCAAAATTAATTTGCCCACAATGCATAAAAGAGATAATTATAGGACTACATAAATACAAAAATGGATTAACTAAATATAATTTCACTAATAAAAAATTTAAGAAAAAAATAGAAGAAAAGTAGTAACCTTGCCCCATTCTTACTCCCCTATCTTGTCTAAGTCCACTAGGGACTGGACAAAACCAAGATCCACATGATCATATCTTAAGCAATCGTGTACGCTAGAATCACTAGGGTAGAAGCATGAGCTAGCTGATTAGTAGTAACCTTACCCTCATCTGCGTGATAAAAATCTAATGCCAAGTAATATAGTGCGTCGATATGAGTTTTCAACAACACACTCTGGCATAAAGCTAAGTAAATATCCATCGGGCAAGGACTACAATGAATCCCCATCAACAATACATGCTTGAAAGGAGACATTATCCAATCCTCAACTGGCGTGTTGAATGTGTTTATGGTATCCCACCGGTGTTCTACCATACCCCTTCACAAGCCATGGTATGCAGTACTAGTCTCCAACATAGCAAAGTGTTCAAGACCAGAAGGCGATACTCAATCCTAAACCTCCGAATGACTTCAGTAGATATGCCAAACAACCTCAGATCCTTCAGTACACCTTTGGAATAGACAGTCCCCTAAAGCAGACACCACGATGCAAAAAGATTATATGCAATAGACTTAATGAAATAAGAAAACAACAAATAAACTGACTAATCACAAAATATTCAGAATGTTAAGTATTCAGACTTACAATAGGGTTTTTAGACCAACTACAGAAGTTATCAAACTTACAATAGGAATTTTATACCAACTACAAAAGTTATCAGACTCAGAAAAGGATTTTTAAGCCAACTACAGAAGTATTCAGACTTACAACAGGGTTTTTTGGACTAGCTACAGAAGTTATTAGACTCAAAATATGGTTTTCAAGCCAACTATAGAAGTATTCAGACTCAAAACAGAGTTTTCAATACAATTGTAGAAGTATTCAAACTCAGAATAGGGTTTTAATACCAAGTACAAAAGTATTTAGACTCAAAATAGGGTTTCAGACCAATTGCGAACAACAATTAGGGTTTTTAGACCAACTATAAAAAAGAATTCAAACTCAGAATAGGGTTTTTAAACTAATTTAAAAAAAGAATTAGGGTTTTTAAACCAACTACAAAAGTATTCAAATTGAAAATAACGTTTTCAAACTAATTCCAAATAAGAATCAAGGTTTTTAGACCAATTACAAAAGTTATTAGACTTAGAACAGGATTTTTAGGCTAATTCAAGATAATAAACAAGGTCTTCAGAACAATTATAAAAGTTATCAGACTCCAGATAGGGTTTTTAGACCAATTACAAACTCAAAATAGGGCTTTCAGACCAATGACAAAAGTCATCAAACTCCGAACAAGATTTTCAAACCAATTTCAAACTCAAAATAGGTTTTCACACCAGCTACAGAATTTAACAGACTCAAAATAGGGATTTAAGGCCTACCAAACTCCTCTCAAGGCTACCTACAGGACCACAAGAAGGTTACAACTTCAATTAGAGTTGAAAATTGGCCATATTAGCAAAATGGTAATTTTCTCAAAAACCAGGGACCAAACAATAAATTACAATCAAACTCCGACAGGGACTACTTATAAGGTCTAAGGAGGTTATATCTTTAATTAGAAACAAAATTGGACCTAAAATCTAAGTAGAGCTGGTTTTGGGGCAAAAGTGCAATTCTCTAAAAATTCAAGGACCAAATTACAGTTTTAATATGGTGATCAAAAGCACCATCCTAATACCCTATGCTTCTACGGGTCATATGCTATAATCAGTGTTCAAATTGGACCTAGAATCTATTAGGCATGCAATTAGGGACTAAATTGCAAAAAGTAAAGTTTAAAGGGCTAATCTGATAAATTTCGTGCTCTGCCCGATAATTGAGATGTGAGAGGCTCGATCCTACAGGATGAAGTCCATTGCAGTACTCGTACATAGAGGCAAGCGCCTATGCTACTAATCCATTTTCTTCGAACTTCACAAAGTGATTTTTAAGAGAGAGAATGAGAGCGGTGGTACAATTAAGCCTTTACCACCCTCTCCCCTATTTACAAAAGGTGGAGGATGACCAGCTTGCCCTTACATGGAAGATTAGACTTTTCAAGACACATCTAAACTTAGAATGTTGTACAGTTTTAGCCACAATAACCATAACAGATTTCCAAATGCAGTAGTGCCCTCTGATCTGATATACAATTACAGAAAGGACCAAGAAAATTAGATCGACTGGATTGGCTTGAAAAAATGTTCTTAGAATTAGACCTAATTTGTACAGGATATTTCAAACATCGCTAAGACCTGCCAAGTATGGTTCTCAGATAAAAATTTTGCCTATAAATGCTGAAATCAGAGTCTAAAAGACTGGGACTTGATCAGCTCGATCTCTTAGATGGGGGAAGCTGTTGACCATGATTTTAGCACTAGGCCCCAAGAAATTTTGATACAGTTTCAAGGGCATGAGAATAAGCTCGATTAGATGTCATTTCGATCACAAATGGACCTTTAGAAGGTAAAGGACTCAAATGGGGCCAAAGAGGGCAAAGGCATAAACTGCCTTGGTAGGTACCGACCACTTGGTTGGCGAGATCGGTTAGCCCCTGACCCGTGCCAGCCAACACTTTGGACAGAATAAATGGGCCAAATAAACTCTAAAACACTTAAAACCCAAACTTAAATAAAATAAACCCAAATATATGGGCACAAAATGAGTTTTGGGCCAAAAGCCCAAAAACTTAAAAATTGCCAAAATAGGCTAATAAATTTCTTACTCGATAAAAAATTTTTCATGCATAAATGTAGGCCAAAAATGAACTCTAAACCATCTCAAATGTATTTTAATTAATTTAGGAAGTATTTTAGCCCATATTTTAGTTAGAAGCCTAAACAATCTATAAATTTCTATAACTAGATATTTTCCTGTTTTGCCTCATTTTGCCTTTATAGCTTGTATTGTATCAAGAGTGCAAGAGAGGAAGAGACAACAAACTCAAGTTTAATTAAAATGCAGAAAAGGGGAGAATTTTAACCTTTTTTTATCAACTTAGATAATAAAAATTTGTATGTTAAAGAAAAATGAATGCCAAGCATAATGAAAGACTTATCCAATAGAATAAAGAGGCAAAATTGAGGCCAAAATCGTACTTGATGAAGTGAGAGAAAAGTAGAAACAAAATGGAGAGAAACTCAAGGTTAGACGAAAGATAGGGCGCCGAAATTTCAATTATGTTCTCTTTGTGTCAGTTTTCAGAGGGTAAACTCCATCTTTAGGACATAGTTGTGGATAAGTGCGGGTTTTATTTTATTTATTTTGTTTTCTTAAAGAAAACAAGAAGAGAATGACAAAGCAAAATTTATTTGGAGTTTGAAATTTACCTTGACGACGGCAACAATTGATAACTTGGAGGTCACCAACTTCGATGGCGGCTATAGATGGTGGACAGTAGCAGCCAACTGTTCTGACATAGTTAGGAAAGGGGATGAGAGCAAAAAGAAGGCAATATAAATTAAGTTGCGATTTTGAAACTAAAATCCTAACTTTTTGTTGTAAAAATTATCGACAAATAATCAGTCGTTAAATTCTAAAAAAGTAGTCGCTAATTTATTTATTACTATCTCACTTTGTGAAAAATATTTTACCGATATATTTTACTTGTTAATTCAGTCGATAAAAAAAATGATTTCTGTCGCTAAATTTATTGCTTGTTGCACTTGCCAATTTTGTCGCCTTTTTACCTACCGAATTTTGATAGTTTTTTATGTGTCACTAATTACCGATATATTGAGTTTCAATATTAAATATATGCAATAGAATAATACAATTATAACAAATAACTATATCAACAGGGATCCGTTTAAATAAATAAAGCAATAAAAATTTATTTAGAAGAATATTTTGTTTACGGATTCTTCGAAACTTCGATCTATGCAGTTAGGTTGCCGCAAACCACAAGCCATCCAAACGTCTGGCTTCTAATATTATCCACATGAATGGACAATTGAAAAACTCTAAAAATATTTTAGAGGGTTGAGAGATTAGAGCGTTTGATAGTGCTAACTATCGTAGACTCTTTGTTTTATTTAATGGCTATAAACATCAACTCTCGCAGTTTATACTTTTTCTTAAATCTTATATACGAAAATTGTATGTCATAAATAAATTAGTTATAATTATTTATTTAAACATTTTAAATAAATAAATCATAATACAGATATTAATAAGATTTTTAATTTAATCAATTATATTTATTTATTTAACTATTTCAATAAATAAATCATAATTAAAATATTAATTTTATCTAATTTAAAATTTATCTTTATAAATTTTAGAAATAAATTAATTAAGTCAATACTTAATAATCTATATAAAATTGTAATCAAATATAAATTACAATTTTGTTCTGAACAAAATTTATTTGTTATCAAGTCATTTTCACTTTCTCATATGCATTCTTATGTATGTGATTTTTTAGGTTCCAAATATGTTTGCAACAAAAATGAATTAAATGAATTAATTAATATTTGAAGGTCAAGTACATCATATAGCAACATGTTAAGACTATCCAAATATTTGAAAAGTCAGATTGATCTGACTTAATCTTTCAGTGCATAATTTATCGGTGTAATTAATATCCTTTCATCATTAATATTCTGATTTAGTAATTAGATATAGTGTGTCTGCTTTAAAAAATCATATTAATTCTTTTAATCTTAGCCATTTATCAATTGAATGAAATTTCAAATCTTATTTGCTACTTTTATTCTACATTGCGTAAAGATTTCTTAATCAATACTAGTAGAAAATAATTAGAATATTTTTTCTAATTTACCTAGGGTGATCAATCATCTCTTAATTACACAAGTATCAGTCTCAACAGCTCTTATTATTATCCAATAATGAGGAAGACATCGACTAGAAATATTCAGAGACATTGCTTCAATGCAAATATAAAACTCATAATTATAATCACATTATAATTTATTTTGCAAAGCAGAATTATCTAATGGACTTTATCTTTTACTAAAATTTAATCAATAAAATATAAAAAATAAATAAATATATTTTATTAATAATAAAATATTTATTACATGAAATATTAGATTCAAAATATAACCAATGAAATTGGCTATAGGCATGTAACTAACACCACCATTTACCTACAAAATTTTATTAGTATATTATTTTATATTTATTCCATAATGAAAATCAATGTTCCACAGGTGACCGTGATTATTTTGTTGGTATTTGCCTAGGTAATTATTTAGTCAGTAATTTTTGTTGGTATTTCACTATTTTTTTAGTGATATTAATTAATTTTATTGCAAGACTATATTATATATCAATAAATTTATTTATATATTATTTATTATAAGATAGGGCATTGGCTTTTGTTAATTAAGTTTATAGCTTCTACTTTCTACTCCCCATAGGGCCACAACCGTTGCAACTCCAATGTTTTTAAAGGTATGAAATTATATTATTAACTCTTTGCTTATTTTTATACAGATAGAGCTCCCTATCCAAGCTACCGATGAAAGTGTGTGGATACCTACAAAATTTATACTATTTATAGTAAGATCTCTTAAAATTATGATACCCCATCCCATTTCGAGCTGCTTAAATATTATTTTAAAAAACTCATGTCTAAATCCGTCTTAAATTTTAATATATTCACTTGCTTTACACTTATTTAACTAATATTCAAATCCGCTTTAAATGAATTGGGATATACATATTAGGGAAAAAAATTTTAAGGTCCTCAAGGTCCATTTGTCCAAAAATGCATCATTTTTCCATTAAATCATTGTGCAAAGACTAAAATGTCCCCTTAGCTTTTCACTGTAGTATTTAAACATTAATTTATATTAATTGAATCTGAACATAATGGCTAAATCCGTGGATTCAATATGTAATTATTTAGCCATTGATTGAATATTTAACAATTAATTAAAATCAAAGTCTAATACTCTGTTCAGAATACACAGTCGTTAGACCGTTAAATACTTCATCATCATCTCTGCCATTCATGCCGGAAGATCAAAAGTTTGCCCAATTTAACAGATCTAATTTACTGGAAAATCTAATTTAAAGTCAATTTCTAAAATTTGTAACTAATTATACCAAATTTTCAAAATTCTCAGTTTGTAAACCCAACTTCAAATCAAACGATCCTTTTATTTATGCAAGAATAAAACATAACTCCCAAAAAACATATATCCAAACTTAACATTATCAGAAAAGCATCTGAAATTGAAAAATCCGACCAGAAGACTTAAAAACAACAAAACTTTAATTTTTTAGTTTGTGAAAAAAGGGGCTAAATGCCTAAAACATGTTTATTGAGACAAGAAGAACGTTTTGGCATGTTGTCTTCACCAACAGTAGCCGGAGCACAGGAGGAGGGAAAGAGGTATTGGCCTCTGTCGCAATGCGAGTAGAGGAGAGGGGAAGAAATTTTGATTTTCTCTCTTCTCACTTATATATTTAATGTTCGGTTTCATCTATACTTGATTTGGCTATGTGGTTTGTCAAAAAAGGTATTTTTTTTTATCTTTTAATTTGCATCTCGTACTTTGACTTTGCTTTGTTTGCATGACTGAGAGTAAAAAGACTACTTTTTGGACAAAATGACCAAATTGCTTGATGGAGTAAAAACTCAAGGATGAGTAAATTAGTTCTTAAAAATATTATATGTATGAAATAATTAATTAAGTCAAACCTTAGGAACCTCAAAATTTTTTTGCCTGCGTATTACCTCATCAAATCCATTATATATAAAATAAAATTAGAGAAAGTCACGTAAAAAATAAATAAATTTTGAAATTCATAAATATATTACGATAGAGAGGACATATGCGAAACTCATTGTTTCTATCACTAAACTCAATATGCACTTAGACTTTCGCATGAAATAATTTATTTTATAAATATTTTTAAATTATATATTCATCTCAAACCATTTATTAATACTCAAGCATGCTTTAAATATTTTTATAGATCCATTACCAATGAAAATATTTTGCTGAATTTATTAATTATTATTTTTGAATTAATTAATAATTTAATTAATTTAAATTACATAATATCTTTTGCTGACCATTATTGTTCAATTAATTATTTTTAAATTTATTACAACGCAATGTAGAATATTAAGTTGTATATTGTTTGTTAATTTTTTTATTAAAATATTGAAAGGTAAAATTTTAACTAAATCAGTAGATAATCGTGTAAAAGTAAAAAGAAAAAATCATAGAAAATTTCTTTGATTTTCCCCGAAGGCTCATAGCAAAAGGTAAAACGCATAGAATTTGTTTATAATGCTAATTTTATGCAATTTTGATCACAAGTCAGGATGGCCGAGTGATCTAAGGCGCCAAACTCAAGTTCTGGTCCTCGATAGAGGGCGTGGGTTTAAATCCCACTTTTGACAAAATAAATGAATGTTTTTCATTCCCATCTAGTTTAGTTATTCTTTTTGCCTTTTAGTTCAAAGAAAAAAACCTAAATAACCTTAAATGAAAACCACAAAGATAAACCTTAAAAAAATAGAAAATAGAAACCTAACCGTTGTCCATTTTTGCATTTTAGTTCAAAGAAAAAAAGCCTAAATAACCTTATATGAAAACCACAAAGATAAACCTTAGAAAAAAGAAAATAGAAACCTAACCGTTGTCCCTGCTTCTCTCCCTCTCTCTCGCACTCAATTGTTGCAGACGAAAGCGAATTCTAACCATGGGGTGGCCATGAGGAACGAAGTAGCTTAACAAAACAAGTAGTAGTTTTTTTGAATCGGCGCGCAAAGTGTTGGCGATAATCGGTATTGGTGGAAGGAATCTCCAGTTTGAAGTACATAAAGGTATGTTTCCAACGTTAATTGAACTATGCATAACATGGGTCAATTTCTCACTTTTTCTTTCATAATTTTGGCATGTTTGTTTTGAAAAATGTTAATATTTTGTCCTTGAGTACTGTAAAGTTAAAATGAAATACAGTTAGGGTGTTTACAATGAGATTGAAATTGAGAAGTTTTCCTTACTCTATTTTAATTGTATTTTTTTTTGTTCATGCTTTCTTTTTTTTCACGATTTGACATTTTTTGTTCACAACATGTAAATATTGTCCTCTTCGTTACTCTGTAGTTGAAATGAAATACAATTAGGGTTTTTACAATAGGATTGAAGCTAAAAAGTTTTCCATGCTTTGTTTTAGTGTTTTTTTTCCTTATTTTTTTAGGATTTTGGCATTTATGGTTTACAACATGTTGATATTTTCTCTTCATTACTCTGTAGTTGAAATGAAATCCATTTAGGACTTTTACAATGGGATTCAAACTGATTAGTTTTCCAGTTGATAAGTTTTTCATGACTTTGGCATGTCTGGTTCACAAAATGTTGACATTTGCTCTTTATTGCATTTTTTCCATGGTCATGATGTGTTTTTTATTTTTGGAATGGAGCTGCCACCATAGTATTATCTTTACATTAATCTTGATGGTGACGTTAGTACTATTGCTAATGTTGATCCTGATGAATACTACTATTTGGATTTGGTGAATGATATATACGAAGTGTTTCACATTGATTCAACATTTATAGAAATAAAATATGGAGATGACCTTGTATTAGAATCTGATAAGGGTTTGATGCACATGTTTGAGATGTTTAATGAAACTGACCAAGTTGAACTTTATGTTGGAAGAAATAATATGCAATCTATAGCAGTTGAAGCTCCTCCTCCTAATTCAAGTGAAGTTATGATAATTGAGAGGCTTAATGAAAGGGTCAGAGGCGTGAGCAATGAAGAGTACTGTTTGAATTTGTTGAGCTTAATGTAGTTGAGTCTACAATTGAGCCCACTAATGAAGTTGGGAGAAGTGTTTTTGGTTGTAATAGAGTTGGGATTACCAATTTGGGTGGTAATGTAGGTGGGGAAACTGAAGTTGCAACTATTGAGGTTAGGGGTAGTGAAGTTGAAGGTCATGATGGTGCGGCTACTGAAATAGGGGGCAATGATGATAGGGTTGCTGAAATAGGGGGGTGTTAAGGCTGGGGGTACTGATTTTTATGGTTTTGATGTTGGGGTTAATGAGTTAGGGACTAATAAGGTTGGGGATACTGAGTTAAGTGGTTGTGATATGGGGGATAGTGAAATAAGGGGGAAATGAGGCTGAGGGCACTGAAGTAGGGGGTACTAATGTTGTTGAAGTTGAGGTAGGGGCATTTGAAGTTGGTACAAGTTCAAGATCAAAAGAAAAAACACATGTTTTTGGTACTCAAATATGGGATGGGATCTTACAGAATGAGGAATCAATTGGAAAAGTCAATGGTAGGAGATGGGGCAGGGGCAAGAGCAGTGCTAGTGGCAGTGGCAGGGCCATTGCCAGGGGTTATGGTATGTTTAGGGGTAAAGGAAGGGCTTGTGATACTACAACTCAAAATTCCAGTTCTACTCTCGAAGATGAATAACTGCAAAGAGTAGCAACTGATAAGAGCAGCAACTGTTAAGAGTAGAAAAGGGAAAGAAAAAGTTTAGAATGCAATTCAAAGTAAGAGTTACAGACTGAGGAGCCAAAGAGGTATTCCAAATGTGGGTTTAGGGGTAGTTGATGAAATGAGTGATAGTGACAGTAGTGATAGTGACTATGATGGTTTTACCTTAACAAATGATGAAGAGGAATTTGAATTAGATGATTATTTTATCATTCTTGAACCATTTGCAAGAGCTACTGCTACATCTGATCATGTTGGTGAGGTGGTCAATATCGAGGATTCTAGTATTATTGATGAAGAGATTGATGACTCATATGATGGTTTCAGCAGTATTGATTCTAAAGCTGATGAAAGGGAGAAGGATGATAGTGATGATGATCCATTTAGAGGCATGTATGATGATGTCTTCATTGCACCAGTTGATAGGGATATCACATTTAGGGTTGGTCAAGTGTTTGCTGGTGTAGATGATATGAGGGAAGCCTTGAGAGATTATGTTGTTTAGGGTGGGTATATGATTAAGTGGCATAAGAATGATGCTCACATAGTAATTATGTCATGTAATTCAGGAGGCTCTAGTTGAAGATTTCATGCATCAAAGATGAATGACAATATGGCTTTCAGGTTAAGACCTTACAAGATGAACATTTGTGTGTCAGACTAATTGAGAATAAGAATCCTAATGCCACAACTAGATGGGTCAAGAAAAAGCTACAAGATCAACTTCACTTAGATCCAAACATGAGTTATGAGTTAATGCAGAATGAACTTTCAAAAAAATGAAGGATTCAAGTAGAAGGTTGGTAGTTGAATAGAGTAAGAGCCTAAGCAAAATCATATGGACATGGTTCTCATGCGGAAAGCTATACCCATCTAGGAAGATACATTACAGCTTTATAAAGGTATAATCCAGGTGCCTTTGTCAATTTGAACCAGAACCAAGAAACACAGAAGTTGAACCTATTGTATTTGGGAGATTATTTATATGCTTCAATGCATTGAGAGATGGATTCATCAAGGGTTGTAAGCCTTTTATAGGATTGGATGGTTGTCATCTAAAAGGGTCTTATGGAGGGGGTATTTTTACCAGTAGTGACCATAGATACAAACAAAGGGTATTCCCTATTGCTTTTGCAATAGTGGAGTCTGAGTGCAAAGAGTCTTAGTGTTCTTTTTAGATTGTTTATTCCAATGCATTTTTCCCTTAACAACAGACAAGCCATGGACATTTATGTTGAATAAGCAGAATGTTAGAATCTTCACTTTAACTTTACAAACTTTAAATTTATGCATGCAATTTATTATGTTCATATATGATGTTGAATGTATGTCTACCACTAGCATCTAACTTTGTGTCGATGCTTTTTTTAATTGGCATGCGTAACAAGGTTTAATAGATGCGGTCATGACTTGGTTTCCTGATGCAATTGCATAGGTTCTGTTGTAGGCACATTAAGACGAATTTTAAGAATGATTTTCCTGATTTAGCTCTTAGGAAACAATTTTGGGCTAGTGCAAAATCCACATTTAGTGATGAATTCAAATTGCATATGAAATAAATTTTAAAAAAGCTAAATGTAAAACCACATGCATGGCTAATGAATATACTTGTGAATCAGTGTAGTAGGCATGCATTTCATCCTTATGCAAAAAGTGAGCATGTTTCAAACAACATGACTGAATCATTAAATAGTTGGGTTGGAAAACTTAGAGCATTGCCTATTGTTAGTTTGTTGGGATTCATTGAGAGTTAAATGTATGGTTCGTTTGCATAAAGGATTTGTCAAAGCAACTTCATGGGATGGCAAATTAACACCCAAATGCCTGAAGGACATAAGGAAGTTAATGAAGGAGAGTAGAGTTTGTAGGATGCTTCCTAGTAGCACTGATAAATTTAAGGTGAAAGAGGGAAGATTTGCATTTGCTGTTAATTTGAGCAAAAGGACTTATAGTTGTTCATGATGGGAGATTTTAGGCCTACCATGTAAACATGCTATCTTGGCAATTAGGTACAAGAGGCTTAAAATTAAAGACTTTTGCCATGAGTTTTACACAATTGAGAAATATATTGAGTGTTACAGGAGTATCATTCATCCTATCCCTGAAATTGATTCCTAGGAATGTGATGAGAGTGAAATGATTAAGTCATCTGAAGTCAAGAGAAGAGTGGGCAGGCCTAAAATTAAAAGAAATAGACAAGATCAACTGTTGGTTTTAGTTTGCTGGAGAAGCCGTTTGGTTTGCTGTTAATGTGTCCAAGATCAACTGCATTCTCTTTATTTTCTTTTTAGTTTTGGTTTGGTTGAGTTTTGCATTTTTATATATGTTAGTATTGGTTTGCTGTAAAATTAGTTTTGGTGTGCTGTTACATGTTTTGGTCAAACTGGATTCTTTTTCTTTTTTTTAGTTTTGGTTTTGGTTGAATTTTGCATTTTCAAATCTGTTGGTATTGGTTTGCTACAGAATTAGTTTTGGTTTGCTATTACGTGTTTTGGTCAAATGTGATTCTCCTATCATTTTTTAGTTTTGGTTTTGGTTGAATTTTGCATTTTCAGACCTGTTAGTATTGGTTTGCTGCAGAATTAGTTTAGTTTGTTGTTACTTTATTTTTGTCAAATTGCTTTCTCTTTCTTTTTTTTAGTTTTGGTTTTTGTGGGCTTTTGCATTATCATTTTTGTTGCTTTTAGATTATTGTAGAATGTGTATTGGTTTGCTGTTAATGTATGGTGAAATTAAATTCTCTGTCTTCTTTAAGTTTTGATTTTGGTTTGCTTTTTCATTAGCAGTACTATTGCTTTTGGTTTGCTGCAAAATGTGTTTTGTTTTCTTGTAGAATGTGTTTTCGTTTGTTGCATTTGACTTATCATTTAATGTTGCATTTGTCTACTTTTGGTTATGATTTATTGTGAATGTGTTTTGCTTTATTTTCTTTATTGTATTTGGTGATTTAGATGCAATGAGTGAACTACATTGGATTTTGCAGTTTGTAATATGGTTCCCTAGAATATTTGGGCTTTGGTAAAATTCGTACATTTTTTTATTGTTGTTGTGCTTTAAGCTGATCCATCAATTCTCTATAATTTTTCTCATATCAGGCTAAGAGAAGTAAGAGCGAGGAGGGCAATCACAGAGTCAAAGGCAATCTCAAAGGGAGAGATCAGGGTCACTCTCATAGGCAATTTCAGGGGGAACCGCAGTCTACTGTTTCCAACACTAGGCCTAATCAACAGTGACCTCTTAGATTGGGAAGTGATAGTATAGTAACTATAAGTACTTTTTTATTTTTGGGATGTTTTTTCTTTTGTAAAAGGCAAATGCAACTTCTTCCTTTTATAATTTTTTTGGGTTATCTTACACTTCAATGAGAATGTCAATATAATAGCAATATTCATATTTAATAGTTGTTTATGCCTACTTGTAAATCTCATAACTATTGATTTATAGGTACCTATTTCATATTTATTACCAATATTAACAATCTTCAAAAGGCTAAAAAAAGATGCTCCTAAGACTTGGGATGATGAATCCCAGAAAGCCTTTGATAATATCAAAGCATACCTTCTCAATCCTCTGGTTCTTCAGCCTCTGAGACTCGGTACACCTCTTCTCTTGTATCTATCAGTGACTGACGAAGCCAAATGGGCGATGTTAGCGCAATAAGCGTCAAAGTCTCATAAAGAAAATGTTGTTTACTATCTGAGTAAGCTCATGCTAGACACCAAATTGAAGTACAGTAAGATTGAGCAACCATGTCTGGCCCTAGCATAGGTATGCACCAAAATAAGGTTGTGCAGTTTCGATTCCAGTTCTGGTTCGGTTCTTGAAAAAAACCAAAACCAGAACCAAAATCGAACCATAATTGGGTCCAGTTTGAGTTTAGTTCTTCGGTTCTTCAATTTTGGTTCCTCGATTCTAATTCTAGTTCCGATTCCCTCACTAAAAATTATATTGATACCATACTTCTTTAAATTAAAAGGATTAAACTAAAATTACAATACGTGATAATTGAAGAAATTTATCTATAATAATTATAATAATAATATAAGATTATAATACAATATTAAATCATGATGAATAATTGATAAGTATGAATAATATTTTGTTTCCATGTAAGAAAATATTAAAAATAAAGAAATCCAAACAATAATAATACAACAAAGAAATTCAAATACTAACAATATGCTTAAGTCTCAAAAATAATGAAATTTAGTATCATTTTAAATAAAATAGTGAAAGCACATTATCCATTTATCCAAGTTGTCAAAGACGCTAGGCGCACTAAGGCGCAAAGAGGTTTTGGAGCCTAGGTCAAGGGGCAAGGTGAAGGTGCGTGCTTGAGCGAGGCTAGGCACAAAAATAAAAAAATTGAATAAAAAATAAAAAATTGAATAAATTCAATTTTAATAATGTTTAAAAGTAAATAAATGCATAACATGTTCTTTGTTTTTACTTCCTATTAGTACTACCATATTCCTTCACATTAAATAATTAACATTAAAATTACTCAAAATTCATCAATCATTTTGATTCGAAGTAAGATATTCTTCATTATCCTCTTGATTCGAATCTTCATATTCATCATCACCCTCACCCTCACTCCTAATATCATCAAATTCATCTTCATGCAATTCTTACTCAAAACCAACATCTTCCTCCTCATCCACAAGAGTTAGAGGAGTGCCAGGTTTAAACGTAGAAGTAGTTATAGCTTTTCCTTTTCTTTTAGATAAATGGCTAGGTGTGGGTGTAACATTCTTCCTTCTCATTGATCTAGTGAAATGATCACTCTCTCAAACTCTAGCAGCTCTACCAACTGCACCCCACGTCAAAGTATCATCTTCAAACACAAGATCATCTGCTTCCTACCCATCTTCATTCATTCTACCCATCAACCATTCATTACTATCATCTATATCGATAAAAAAGATGGAGCCGATACGATCATGTGAATCATATCAGCGTTTCAATGCTCAATTATACTTCACAAACACCAAATCAATTAAGCATTTTTTAGCTAGGCGATTTCTTTTCTTTGAATGGATCTCCATTACATTACAATTGCAAATAATTTTAATAAATAGTATGATCAATGTATTTCTCAAAGAATTTCATAATCATAATTAAACTACTAACTTACATGGTCAAATACACTCCAATTATGTTCACCATCCGATGCACTACAAGTGAGACTCAACACTTTAATAGCAAACTTGGCTAAATTAGGTGTTGAAGATCCATAACATTTCCACCATTCAGCTGTTTATTAATTATTGATCCAAAAATAATTATTTAAAATGAATATCTAACAGTGGTAGTAATCACTAAAGATTAAAGGTAGAAAGAATACCTGGTGATTTCGTCTTCCTATGCCTAATAGTCATCTCCATTCTAAACAACCCTTCGGCATTTTGATATAAAGAAAGTTGGTTACTAATCCTATCTCATTCTTCATGGCTTGGAACCAACCTTTGCAGCGTAGTATATAACCCTTTCATGACCTCCTGATCAAGATTTATGTCTAAGTTTGAATAAAAAAATTATGGATTCAAATATTATTTAGTCGCATGCAAAGGTTGGTAGAGTTGGCATTCCCACCTCAAATCTATAATTTTGAACACTTCATCATACTTTTCTTCATTTTCATCAAAGGATTTTGCAATTGCCTCTTTAGCTCTATCCATTGCTTCACATATGTAGCCCATTGGAGGCTTTTTCTCATCATCAACCAAGCGAAGCACACGAACCAAATGACCATATATCTTGAGAATGTAAACAATAGATGTCCAAAATGTAGGCATTAAGATGGTTCGAGTGTTTTTTTGCCTGCAGCTTCTTTTGCCCATTTACTTCTTGTTCATTCTTAAATTAGCCTTTTCCTTATATATGTGTTCAAGAGTGAGAAAAGCAGTTGCAACTAATGACAGCAGGCCCAACAAGCCCTCTTTGTCTAGTGAATTTTCTCAACATTTTACCACGTCGGACCTAACATAAATATAAGAATTTAATGCAATACCCTTTTCAATGTAGTCTTCACATTCGACATTTTTGTTATGTCCTCTAACATTAAATCGATACAATGGGCCACACATGGACTCTAAAATAAATGTGGCCTCTTTGCTTGCAATAATTTTCCTAATAAATGTAAAAATAAACTATATGAGTTTCACATATATAATAAGTGAGTAGTAATTACTTAAAAAGTTAATAGTCAATACTATTTATTAATTGAAATATGATATTATACTTGTAAGTACATTATTTGATGCACTATCGGTTAAAACTTGCACCACATTCGACTTACCAATATGATCCACCATCTTATCAAGCAATTCAAACATCTTTTCTCCAGTCTTTGAATATTCAGAGGCATCAGTTGACTTGAGAAAAACTGTTTCCTTTAGACAATTCATTAGGAAATTGATCAAAGTCCTTTGTCTTTTATCAGTTCAACCGTTTGCATGAGTGTACACTCATTCTTTGCCCATTCCTTTTCATAAATTTTCAACATTTGTTGCACATCATCAACTTCTTTATTGAGAAGTGGAACTCGCACCTCATATGCAACTTCTTTATTGTTGCATCATACATCCACCTAGCAATGTCCCTAATAACTTTGTCGTGCAACTTTTTGTCACATAACTCATTGATAGTTGCTTTCTTCGTCTTTGAATCCTTCTTAGTAGGAACAAAAAACAAGTGCATGGGACCCTTTTGTCTTGATCATTTTTCCATTTGATCCATTGTCATATTCACGGATTTAGAACTTGAATTTTTGCTCCTTACAACAATATTGTTCCCTTCATCTTCTTCTTCATCAAAAGTAGGCAGATCATCTAAAGAATTGTCTTTTCTCTCATTTGCTTTCTTCATCATGTAGCCCCTTATTTCTTCTTGCACATGAGCTAGACAATTAGAGCATTTTTTTTTGTATTATGAAGCCCTCTAACAAGATCTTACTTAGCCCTAAATATTCCGCCTTTCCTTTCTTTGCCCCAAAAATCGCCTATGATATTATTTTTGTTGTTTGGATTGGCTAAACGGACATATTTCCAACCGGGGTCTTTTCTAATTGCACTGTCACTAATAGAGGTAGTAAAAAACTCCATAAACAAAGACCTATAAGTAATTAAAATACAATTCAGCTTTATGAATTATATATAATGTAATATTCAACAATCAAATAATGACATATATAAGTTTTTTCAAATATTAACAAGTTATACGTATATGTATATAAATAAGTTATTTCAAAGTTGTGTGTATAAATTCTATTTTTTTTTTAATCCTAGTAAAATATATAAATGTAAGTTATATATAAAATATGTAAAATATATGTGTATATAAAAGTTATTTCAAAGTAAATATATAAATGTAAAGTTGTAAAAATATAATAAAATATATATAAAGCAAGAATAATAGGGACCGGACACCTCACACGTAATAACAGCAAACAATAACAAGGACATGTCACACATGTCAAACAAAACAAAAACTCAACAGCAAAGAAGTTTATAGAAACAAAAATTCAGTAGAAAAAAAAATACGTAAAAGAAGAAAATTCAACAACAACAATGAAGCAAGGAAGCAACAAAAATTCAGCAACAGCAACAAAAATTTAGGAAAATTTGGTCAGCATAACAGCTTGTAAATCAAGCTTTTGGATTCCGAAAAATGGATAGAAGATAAGAGTTGAGATACCCACAAAAAAAGAGAGAAAAACCTTAAAAGTTAAAAAAAATTCAAAAATGATACATTTTTTTGCAAAGATTGAAGAATATTTGCTTAATAAAACACCCACAAAGAGATGAGAAAGCTTCTCTTGGATTTAAACCCTGCCGTCAGAGCCGATGAAGTTGACCTCCTCCAATCACAAAGACATTGCAAACAGCAAAAACAAGTTCCTTGTTTATTTCTTTCTATTTGACCTATATTGACTTCTTCTCTTCTTTTATTTCTTTTTTTTTTAATTAAAATACCATAAAAACACAAGAAGCACGTGAGTTTTTAGTTGATTTTTTTTTGCATCTGAAATCTCTAAAACGCGCCTTTTTACACCCTAGCACCTGGGTTCAGGCGTGCACCTCTGCCTTGAAGCGAGCGCCTAGTGTAGGTCGGCCACCTTCCTACTGTAAAAGCCTTGAGGCTGTTGCCTTGAGTCAAGTGCACCTCAAGCGCACTTTTCACAACTATGCCACTTATATATATATATATATATATATATATATATATATATATATATATATATATATAAGTTTAGTAATTGGTACATTATAATATAAAAAATGTTATATAGGAAAAAATGCATGTTAAGTTTCCTTCCTAATATCAAATCCATTGTTAATTAATAATTAATGAAGTGTACTTCAATCAATTACACCTAGGCTATGTTTGGTTAAATGTAATTCAAGGTAATATAATCAAAGATATAATGTAATGAAAATTATAATTGAATGGAATGTAATTAAGATTCCATTATTAAGTTTGATAACATAATTGAGACAATTTATGAAATGTAATCACCATTCTATTTTTATGTTTGTTTATAAATATGTAATGTAACTAAAACATTACCACCACTAATCACATCGTCATTGCCACTCCACCACTACCACTCCACTACCATCATCATAACTATCACTCTACCACCATCTCCATCACCACCTTAAACACCACTGCACCACCACCACCAAATCATTATTAATACACAAAAAATATCAAAACCAAAAGCTATTCATTATATTAAGCCATTAAATTCATTAATTTTTAAATTTATTTGAACTGAAAAATTAAAAGAAGGTAAGTCGAAAAAATGTGATGTAATAAAATGAAATTTAAAGAAATTAATGTTTTTATATATTTTCATTGAAAAAATTAAATTAAAATGAAAAATTATGTGTATTTTGATCTTTTTAATGATTTTTCATACTATTCTTCCCTTTCCTATAAAAGAATAAAATATAATTTTTATTCTGTGTTGCAATATTAAACACGAAAAGATAATTTTTATTTTGTGGTGATGGTGGTGGTAGTTGAGGTGGTGGTGGTGGAGCAGTGGTGGTGGTTTAGGTGGTGGAGTGATGCTAGTGATAGTGCTAGTTCAGGTCGTGGTGATGGTGATAAAGTAGCAGTTATGATGGGAGGGGTGATGGTTGAGGTGGTGGAGCAATAGTGATGGTGACGGTGGTGGTGGAGCAGTGGTGGTGTTGGTGGATCAGTAGTGGTGATGGTAGTGATGGTGGTGGTGGTAAGGGTAGTGGAGCGGTGGTGGTAGTTGTGGTGGTGGAGCAATGGCCAAGGGGTGGTGGTGGCATTGGTTGAGAGGTGGTGGTGGAATGGTGATGGTGGTTATGGTGGTGAGGTGATAGTGTTAAATAGCATTGAATTATTAAGTTTTTAGTTTGATGTAATTTGTATTACATGTAATTGATGTCATAAACAATACATGTGTTTTTTGTATGTAATGAATATTACATTAATCTAAGTAAAGAAGACTACACATCTAATCTCGATTACATTATATTTTCCAAGAAAAGTCTAACCAAACAATGCAATTAATCATGTAATGTAATTCCCATTCCATTGCATGATTAATTATATCATACTAAACATGGCTTTAGAGTCTCATGTCATCTTAATATTTATTAGTAAATAGTAATATGATTTTAATTTAAATAATAAATATAAATAACAAATTTTCTAAATTTTTAAATTTAATAATATGTCTAAAATTAAAATTATATATTTATTAATTGGTTCTTTAGTTCAGTTTCATTCGATTCAGGTCCAGTGTGGTTCCAATTTGATTCTAGTTAAGTTTTTAGTAAGAACTAGAACCAGAACAAAGACAAATTCTTTTTGTTCCAATTTTTAAACTGGATCTTTTTGTTTCGGTTAAGTTCATATCAGTTCTATGGTTCTATTCGGATCCTTAAGAATCATGCACAGCCCTACACAAAATTCCAGCACTACTTATACTCTTACTCCACTCATGTCATAGTTGACCAGAGTCCCTTAAAATTCCTTATGGAGAGGTCATTCTAGATAGTAAGATGGTGAAATGGGCCACCATCTTTGCAGCATTTGATTGAAGTTTCTTGAAAATATGGCAATCAAAGGCAGTGTAATAGCATATGACCTTGTTGATCTGAATGGTAGTGACACTAGTCAAAGGATGGCCACCACAATCTTTCATGATTTGATGCATAAAAATATAGAAATATACGTCAATGATATGGTTGTCCACAATAGGGATGGACCCAGCCATTTAATTGAGCTCAAGTAGTTCTTCTCCAAACTCCATCGGTATAATCTGAAGCTCCATCTAGCCAAATGTCTTTTTGGGGCACCATCTAGTATCTTCCTAGGCTACATGGTCTCCAAAAGAGGAATTGAGATTAATCTAGCAAAATCAAAAGCCATCTCAGAGATGCAACCTCCTAAAATAGAAAAGGCGATCCGTGGATTCTTAAGCCACCTATAGTATATCAGTCGCTTTGTCTCGCAGTTAGTAGATACTTATGGATCGATCATCAAAAAATTGAGAGAAGATGCCCCTAAGACTTGAGATTGTGAATGCTAGAAAGCCTTTTATCATATCAAAGCATACCTTCTCTATCCTCTGGTTCTTCAGCCTCCAAGACCCTGTAAGACTTTTCTCTTGTATCTATTAGTCACTGACAAAGCCATAGGAGCGATATTAGCACAAGAATTACTGGACTCTCACAAAGAAAATGTTGTTTAGTGTTTGAATAAGTGCATATTGGCCACTGAACTAAAGCCCTATCATCTAGGCATCTATCTATATCATCTATTTGTGTCCACTATCCAGAGTGTCAAACTATTTGCATATCAACTATACCCTCTATACATCATGAGTCAATAATCTCTAAGCCCTCATAACAACACAGGCTGAGTCAAAAATCAAAAAATTCAAAACCTACTATATAATAAAGTCGGAATGCACCGAAGGTCTAGTCAATCCGTCTGTGTTGCCTCTGAGATATGTCCCTAGAGTCGTCAGAGTCCTCTAGGTTAGCCCATCTAGTAGAGTATAGACTCTCTCTCTAGAATCTAGCCTCAATCTCCCGATTCAGATTGTTCTACGCTCTCTCTCTCTCTCTCTCTCTCTCTCTCTCTCTCTCTCTCTCGGTCACCATGCTCAGCTACCCACCAAGCCTTATATACAGTAGTCCTACCTCTAAAAACTCCAGCCTCAACCACATGTGCCCCCTGGACCAATTATCCAGAATAGCCATAATGATCTGAGGTGAATTTAGTGTATCCTCAAAAATGGCAGCAACTAGCGGTAACCCTTAAATGTGCCTTATCAGTCTAGAGCCAGTGTAGAAGGTGATGTGGTGCCCAACAGATAAACCATCTAAAACCCAACTGACCTTACCAAGAACCTTCTAATATCATAGCAGTCATATCTCCATAAAATTTTGTCCAACCTCAGTGCTAGCAGCCATTGTAGCCACTCATCCTTAAACCCGAGCCTCACCATGACTCGTCTAGATCTATACTGAGAAGACTCATACAGGCGGGATCTTGGTGGCTCAACCACTCTCAGATGATCCATCAACTAGACCTACAAGATCAAACATTACACCAAATATAGAAATAAAGTAGGAATTTACATGCCAAACTTTCAAAAATCAAACAAATTCAATTTACATCCCTCTCCTAAAGGCATGCAAGATTAGACATTGCTCCATCATTCTAAATTCTAAACCGGCTTTCACATTTAAACCCTAAAAACTAGTTACTACTCAAAATTTAAAGCATTTATTAGAAAGCACCAAAAACACATTCAATTCAAGTTAGTTCAAGAATGTTTAACTAAAGCAAGATTGGGCCAGCAGACCGAATCCTATCAACCTGATACACTTAAGTTTGGGCAATCTGGATGCCTAACACCTTCCAAGATCATAGCGAACTTCTTTACCTAGACTTTAGGTAAAATCAAATCGATTATTTCCAATGAAATAGTCGATTCGAGATTTTCCCTAAAGAGGATAGTGACTCCAAAAATAAACTCTTACCAAAGTAAGAGTCTTTTTCTCAAAAACCCGATTTTCAAAACAAAGTCACCTTTCTGAAGGTGAAAAGGGTTTAATAAATAAGAAAACTAGTTTTACAATTAAAATAAACCTAAGCTTGCTCTTTGTCCCAAAAGATGCATCTTCACTTATATTACTTAGTGTAAATTTGATGTGTGATTGAGATTTATTCTATTTCTAAGCATGTGAAAGGTCATATTTTTACAGTATTTTTAGCTTAGTTTTTATTAGGAATTTTAGTATTTTTAATTGCTTCGATTAATTTTTATTTAGATTTATTTATGTTTTTTATTAGGTTTCCTTGATTATTGGTAATCTTGATATGAAGGGTTTTTAGTAGGAAAATAGCCAAAATTTGCATCAAAGAAGGTTGGAGCTGAAATTTAGACACAAAAACCCAACATGCCCAACTCAGTAAAGTACACGGCCAGGCCGTGGCATACGCCATGATCGTGTTACCAATAAAGCTGAAAATTCAAGTCAGCTAAATTCAACTATTAAGCTCGTGTAGATTTAAAGTCTGAGCGTGGTTTGTGCATGGGACTGCATGAGAATAATAAAAGGGCCCACCTTAGCATTGCTCAAGCCCAATCAGATGAAAGAAGACTCTTAAATAGGAAAAAATCCAACTCAAATTAAGTTTCCTACTCAAATAATATTTCCTCCTAATCAGATCATCTAGTTTCCTACTCGGATTCGAAGACACCATATGAAGTCTATATAAACAAAGATCACCACATAATGACATCATCAAATGTTAGATCTTAGATCTTTGTTTACTCTTTTCTTAATTTTTTTTTTTAAGACTTCAAGTATTCAAGTTGTGCAAAGAATCAAGAAAGTCGTCTACACGATCCGTTGACTAGTTTTTATCACTAAACTCTTAATCTTGTTTTTATTCTTCATTATTTGTATTGATTATGGAATTATTTTCAAGTTTAAGTGAGTTTGATTTAATTACTATATCAAGCTAAACTCTCATACTAGGGATTTGATGTAGCTTAATTTCTATTCTAATTTATGATATTAGGTTTGTTTTTCTTTGTTCAAGATATGATTTATTATTGAACTTAATGCTTCCAGGCAGAGTTTCTCCCCTAGATTGATTTATTTTATTAATCACTATCGGAAGAAGGGTTTTTGATAAGAAAAATGTAATAAATTACATGTGAATAATAACTTGATGCGAAATCTATATGATTTGATTTATGGGGGATTTTCATAAGTTAACGACCTTAGGATATGAATTTTTAAACAAAACATAAAACTTAATGATTTAATTCATGTCTGATTGCACTATTGGGAGATAAGTAATTAGACGGGATTAAAATAGCTAATAATACTTCAGGAGAGCTTGTTAGTGATTTTAGGGTTGTTTCCCCTACATGAAATATTAAAATTAATTAGTAAACTAATAAAATAAATTAGATATAATTAAGTGAAGTCAAAATCCCTAGTAGCTTTTAAACCTTGATCTCTTTTCATCAATTATTCTTGCTCGAATTCTTTTATATTATTTTATTTTATTTTTTCTTTTATTTTTTCAGTTATTCTATTCATTATCATTTAAATAGTAGTAGGTTAATATAATTTTGGTACTTGGTATACAATTTTCGTAAGACAATGCTCTATTCACTCATTATTACTTGTTGCAATTTCCTACACTTGCGAAAAACCACAGTCAAGTTTTTGGCGCGTTGCCGGGGATTAGCATTACCAATATCAATACCAATTAACCTATTATTAATTTAGACATTTTTTTATTTTTATTTTTGTTTGTTAATTGAAATATTTGCGTATAATATTTGTAGTTTTTCATTGTTTTTATTATTTTTTATTTTATTATTTTCTTGCGAAATATTTTGAGATGTTTCATCGATAAATAGTCACATATTTTAGTTAACACTTGGAGCCATTTTTTGTGCTTGGGCAAGATTTAATGAATTGTTGGAGAGATTTTCTTATCATAATTTTACGAATAAATATCTTACTTAAATATTTTATTTTGGATTAGATGAAGAAACAAAAACTTGGATAGATAGTAGATTTTTATCAATCGTTATTCACTTTCAAGAAAGTAGCTATGAAGATGTACTTCACATATTAAATGATATGGCGGATTTTGACTACTGTTGACATTGGGATCCTTCGCTGTAAGGTTGAAATTACAAATACCCTCCAAATTTTGAGGATGAAGAGAAAAAGGAGAATGAAATTAAGGATTTGATTTATGCCTTCAATAAATGTCACATGGAATTTATGAATGAAACTCGTAGGAGTGTTAACATCCAACAAGAGACAATGAAAAATTTGGAGGTATAACGGGAGCAATTTTAAACCTAATGGCTAATACATGTCAAGAAGAGGAGTGCAAATTAGATTATGAGGAAACTTCATTGGAAGTTGCATCTTTTGAAGAAATAAAGCCTACATGTGAAGAATACAACTCCTTTGAAGACAAATTAAACCTCACTTTCTTATTTTCAGACATGACTATTAATGACAATGAAGTAAGTGAGATACAACTTGAAGGGACATTGAGTAGGAATTTAAATGAAGACAAGCAGAAAATTATATTGGTGGATGAGGAAATAATTGAGGCTATTGATTTGAGCTCATTAATGGTTTCTATCCATACACCACCGGAAGATCCTTTTTTCCAATTATACCACCTTCAACAAATTGTGTTCTCCGTGATCTAATACAATTCTTTCTCCAAGTTCATTATTTGAAGCCAAGTGTGGTTGACAATACGAGCATAAATTTTTGTAATTCAGCCAATCTTGAGGGCGTTTTCAACCAAGACTCATGTGTGATATTATATGATTCATACAATAGGTGAAAGCCGTTATTTGATAAAGTTCTCAAAAGTTGAGGTTAACGATGTTAAAAAAAAAAAGCGGTTATAGGAGACAAACTTTTAAATTTTACCTTTTATTCAGTTTAATTTCGTTAAAAATTTTATTGTTAATTTGGTCTATTTTTATTCCCCAAGCTTAAAAGTTTTGTTTTTTTGTTTTTTTTTTTTTTTTTTTTTTTTTTTTTTTTTTTTTTTTTTTTGTATTTTGCAAGAACTCAATACTAAGATTCAGAGGAGTCAACGGCCATGGCGTTTAAGTGCTAAAAGAAAGACATAAAAGTGAGGTTCAAGAGACTCCACGTCCTGGCCATGTAAATTGCCACGGCAGTGGCGTCCAGGCGGGCTATCTAGGGACTTTCAAGAAGGTCCACACCTAGGCCATTAGAGGTGCCACGCCTGTGGCACAACCCACACCCAGGCCGTAGGATGAGCCATATGTAACACCCGACGTCGAGCGTCACATTCAATGCCGGAGTACCGTTTTATCTTAACTAAATAATCTTAAGATATTTATATGGAATGGCTAAGTTTTCATAACGAGACAAGTAATATATTTTTAAAAATAAAATTTTAAGGAAATTCTTACAAAAAATTCGCAAAAGTTTTCCCTAAAATGAAACTTGTCAAACAAATGAAAAACAAAGCACTTCCAAATATTTATCCTCCAAACTCCAATACTCCAAACAAACAAAATAGGTTACATAGCACTTCTAAATGTTCACATAATGTCATCCATTCAAAGAATTAATTACTAATGACCACATACTTAAATTCATAAGAATAGTTTTCCTTAATTAATTAAATACTTCATTAATTTACAAACTTAATATATACAACCTCTTAAAATATTTTTATACATGCCATAAATGTATCCTATTACATATTCTTCCCAAAATAAACCTCTCCTCTGATGTTACGCCTCCAGCCCTCGAGTAGCATCCACTGCCCCTAACTTGCGTGTGATAAAAATCGACACGCTAAGTATAACACTTAGTGGTGCTAAATAACTTAATAATACAATAGTAAAGGTTGCCTAAGAAACAAACTTAAAATATAATTTAAAATTTTTAAATCAAACATAAAAATACCGAAAGTAGATAAATCAACTAAAATATTTCAAGAATCATAAATAAGAACATTCTTAAAAATAAATTCATAATATGTCAAATATAGGAAAAGTCCCATAAATCAATTTATTTTCATTTTTCCTTAATAACAAAACAGAATTCATTTTTAGTTGAGGGCCCATATGTATACTGAGAGAAATATAATCGATTCAATTTCAGAGATATCAAATACAAATATGTAGCCTGTGAAAACGCCACCGGATAATTGGATTGTGAAAGCGCCACCTCATAATTGGCCTGTGAAAGGGCCACCCAATAATTGGTCTGTAAAAGCATCACACAATAATGATGTAGCATTTAAAATTATGGCCAAGGAATAACTAATTTTGCCCATGGGAATGTTGAATTTAAAATTCCTCATCTATTATTTAAAGGTTAATAAGTTTTGTGAAAATTCATATTTTATCTATCATAATTTGATCAATTATTGGTGTTGAAGTCTTATTAATTTATATTCACACTAAGGAATATGTTTTGTTAAAAGTTTGAATTTTTGCAGAAATATCGCTAACATAGAAAATACTTGATTTATTTTCATGTTAATAGATTTTTGACATTTTTGACATTTTCATGTTCCCAACCATATTCAGCTACCTTTGTTAGTTTTTGTTTTCGTTTTATAGTTTAAGGACAAACAATGGTCTAAGTTTGAAAAATTTTAATATGTCATATTTTTATAGTATTTTTAGCTTAGTTTTTTTAGGAATTTTAGTATTTTTAATTACTTTGATTAATTTTTATTTAGATTTATTTGTTATTTATTAAGTTTCCTTGATCTTGATAATCTTGATTTGAAGGGTTTTTAGCAAGAAAATAGCCAAAATATACATCAAAGAAAGTTGGAGCTGAAATTTAGACTCAAAAACTCAACATGGTCAACTCGGTAAAGTACACGGCCGTGTTACCAAGAAAGCTAAAAATTCAAATGAGTCTAATTCAACTATTAAACCTGTGTAAATTTGAATGAGCGTGGTCTGTGCATGGGACTATATGAAAATAATAAAAGGGCCCACCTTAGCATTGTCAAGCCCAATCTGATGAAAGAAGACTTCTAATTAGGAAGAAATTTAACTCAAAATCAGTTTCCTTCTCAAATAATATTTCCTCCTAATTAGGTCAGCTAATTTCCTACTCGGATTCGACGACACCCTATGAAGTCTATATAAAGAGAGATTACCACATAATGACATCATCAAATCTTATATCTTAGATCTTTATTCTACTCTTTTCTTAGTTTTTTTTTCTTTTTAAGACTTCAAGTATTCAAGTTGTGTAAAGAATCAAGAAAGCCGTCTACACGCTCTATTGACTAGTTTTTATTTTTAAACTCTTAATCTTGTTTTTATTCTTCATTATTCATATTGATTATAAAATTATTTTCAAGTTTAAGTGAGTTTGATTTAATTACTATGTCGAACTAAATTCTCATACTAGGGATTTGATGTAGTTTAATTTCTATTCTAATTTATGATATTAGATTTATTTTTCTTTGTTCAAGATATGATTTATTATTGAATTTGATGCTTCTAGGCAGAGTTTCTCCCCTGGATTGACTTATTTCATTAATCACTATCGGAAAGGGTTTTTGATAAGAAAAAGGTAATAAATTACATATGAATAATAACTTGATGCGGAAGCTATATAGTTTGACTCATGAAAGGTTTTCAAAAGTTAACGACCTCAGGTTATAAATTTTTAAACCAACCATAAAACTTAAATATTTAATTCATATTTAATTGCACTATTGGGAGATAGGTAATTAGACGGGATTAAAATAGCTAATAATACTTCAGGAGAGCTTGTTAGTGATTTTAGGGTTGTTTCCCCTACATGAAATATTAAAATTAATTAGTAAACTAATAAAATAAATTAAATATAATTAAGTGAAGTCAAAATCCCTAGTAGCTTTTAAACCTTGATCTCTTTTCATCAATTATTCTTGCTTGAATTCTTTTATATTATTTTCTTTTATTTTTTCTTTTATTTTTATAGTTATTCTCTTCATTGTCGTTTAAATAATAATAGATTAATAAAATTTTGGTAGTTGATATATAATTTTCGTGGAACGATATTCTACTCACTGTTTATTACTTATTGCAATTTCGTACACTTACAAAAAAAACCGCTGTCAGCATACTCTCCATATAAATGCAGCTCTAATTTTATTGATATAGCAAGATCATATGTTTGGAACATGGGTGCCCTCAGTAAAAGAATATGCACTTTATATCTGCTTTTGTAGGCTATTTATATCCTTCTACTTTTGACTGGCTTTCATAGCCCCTTTTTTTTCTGCTAATCTCATCTACTTCTTATTTTGCTAAGTGTATATGAGCTACATAAATTAAGAAGAAAAGAAAATGACTTAAGAAGATAATACTAAATAATATATGTTTTTATAAGTCTATATCTTATGTTTATAACTTATATATTTGGATTCATAGTATTTATGTGTCTTTTGTTATATAAAATAACATCATATGCTTTTAGTATATAAAGGTAAAAATCATGCTTTTAAATGATGATGTATGAGAATGTATGATTATATGTTAAGTGTTTATTATGCATGTTTAGTATTTTGAATGATTATGAGTATGGATGCATGAGTATATGAATGATTGTCGTCACAATATTAAATTTATGAAATTTACAAGTATCACTGAGTTTTATACTTAGTACGTTGATATTTATTACATGCAAGTTTTATACCGAGAGTGCTGGTAATATATCAATATTAGCATCAGGGTATAAGAGCCCATTTTTTTTGTTTTAGTTATATATCTAAGTATATATTTGGATTTATGGCATGCAAACCTAAATGATATTTGGAGTATGTATTTTATTTGGAGCTTATGTATGAGGATATGTTTTACAAGTTTGTATGAGATTTAGAATTCAAGGAGGTATGTATATTTAAGTTATAGAATTGAAATTGAAGTTATTTATGCATGAATGTGTATGAGAAATATATTAGTATTGATGATTATGATGTTGAATTTATATTGAGATTGATAATGATATTGGAGTTTGATGGATGATTCTTGAGGATTGTGAAATAGAAGTGTTTTTGTTTCACACGTTTTCAGTTAAACCTAGTTTTTAAGATAAACTTTTGCACTTTTTTTGTAAAATTTCCTAAATTATTTTTCTTAGTAAAAATTTCAAACTTGCTAAAACTTATAACACCTATAATACATCTAGTTCATATCTGTAGATACAAGTTTAACATGTATACTAGGTTGGTGCCTCTGGCGCCAAATGTAGCATCAGCCAGCTGATTTTTCGAGACCGAGCAAGGAGTGTTACTGTAGGAACATAGATGGAATTTTTGAAATAGATGTGCAATATATGCTAGTGACAAGTTGTAAATATTAGTGTAAACTCTTGCTATTGATCATTTTATTCATGTTGGCAAACTTTGTAGGAGTTAATAAAACGTTTCTTTTTCTTCTAATAAAAACATATAAAAAAAAAAACCTTAAAAATTGCACCTTAATTTCTCGTTCAATAATTAAGCATTATGTCTCACTATACATCCAATAATTAAAAAAAAAAAAACAGTACAAAATTATATTCAATAAATATAATTTTATAAATTTAAATGTTGAATAAATGAAATTTAATTAATAAAAGAGTTTAATGGACTAAACTAAAAAATAGGGAATCCTCTAAACTTTTCTTGTGTCCATTAATGTGTTAAGCCAAAATGAAAATCTAGTATCCTTTATTGGTAAGAAACAGAGGAGATACTTATACATTTACCGTGAAACGTATTAAGAAAAAATACTGAAATCTGATAAAATTATTATCAGAAACGAAACAATAATAAATGGAAGGAAACAGATGTTGAAAAGGTCAACAATCAGATTTTCCATTGTTTAATCAATAAAAATGAACTAAAGCTGCTTATGTTACTGACGCAGTTAAACTTACTAACAAGAATGAAGACAACTAATGAGATAAACATCCAAACTTGACTTTTACCATTAATTTATTTTTGGGCGGAGAAAGGTTAAAGGAATTGCGTCGGGTCTGGGTGCCAAAAGAGCTTTTGTAAATTGCTCAGAGGCGCACAACCAACCAAACACAGTTTTCCTTTTTGCTGGCATCCATTTATTTAACTTCACACAGATGATGAGGAACAATCAGAATAAATTATTGATTAAGACGGGACAAGAAAAACCATGCTTAAGAAATGAGAGAGAGTGAGAGAGAGACCAGAGAAGGAGTGTAGCCCCAACAAATCTGGAAGGCAAAATTATGTAACAAACAAATAACTCGGTTGACTCGGAGTTCTCTTTAATAATGGGGAAAAGTTGTCACATTTATGACAAAAAAAAATACGAAACACAATAGGCAATAATTCGTATTGCAAAAAATTACCATATTGATCCACGACAACAAAAAAATCTGCAGAACGGAGGTCTCCAATCATTCATCATCCGAATAGTTGAACTTAACAGAATGAGAATGCAAATCAATCTGCCCGCCTCTGTATGTCCCCCGCTTCTTCTTTGTCTTTTCGTGCCTAAAATCCCTGGGGAAGATTGAAAGATAGTACAGAAAATGACAAATAAATAATATCGGTGCATATAATAATAGTTGCAAATGATCATATGCTTTCTTAATACTGATTAGTACCCAATGCTTGACCACATACTTTTATATGCATAACATGCCAGAGATATTATAGCCAATGATTTCTTGAGGAGTCAAACACAGAAGAGAACAAGGAACTTTCCATTATGCGGAGGTTGTGATATGCTGAAGGTATAATCTGATCTTAATCTCATTTTAATGCGCCTTTTTTGTCAATATAGTATCAACATAAGCTACTGTTTTGATAGTATTAGTTGCATCTCATAGTTCCAAAAAAAATTGATACACGTACACATAAGAAGGGCAAGGAACAACCACGATCATGCATGATATTTGACTCCTACAATATCTAATATTAGAACTAAATATGACAGATGCATAAAATGGAGGATGGGCTGGAGACTTTGTTTTATGATAAAATTTCTCACTTTTGCTAGAATACCCAAAAATTTAAAACCGATAGCAAAAATTTTTAACACAAGAAAAACAGAATAAGCACTAAAACAACTCAACAGCACTGAATTTACAAATTAGATCCTTAATTACAGCTAGAGGTGAACATTATTCAGTTCAAACCAGAATACATGAGAAATAACACATTCGTTATTTTGGAATGTTTCAGTTTAAATTTTGGGGCCTTTCAATTTATTCAGTTCAATTCAGTTACCATTTTGGCCAGGGAACCCCTACTCTTTTCTTTTCTCAGAAACAGAACTCAGTTTCTCACTTCATTACCCTGTTTCTCTACTCCTTTTACAATTGCTTGAAAATGAGCCATCAAAAACTACTATCAATATGCTGATAGAAGTTCAGATGCAAATAAGCATATAAGAAAATGAGGAGATAAGGATTTGACTCATGGTTACCACCTCAACTTTTTGCCTACTTATGATAAGGTTACACCAGGCTTCTTTTGGCACATTTTGTTTCCATCACCAAAGTGGACATCTAGATCAGAAGGTCACAAGCTAGTTTATTGAAGTGCATCCAAGTTATTAAGTATCACTTTCACAGCGGATGTTAGTTATTAAGACTGTCAGTTATTGACTAACCAAGCCCATTTTTTTTTTTTAAAAAAAAAAAAAAGCCCAATACTAAAATAAGAATCAAACTGAAAGTTCGTTGGATTTGTTCTTCAAGTCTGAATTCAGTTCAATTATATATTATAGGAAATTTATTTGTTTAGCTATCGGTGAATTTTGAACCAAACCTACCAGCCAATGCACAATTATAAGCACAGCCAATCAACCTCAATAGAGTTGAATCCAACAAAAAGACAATAAGATATTAATTTCATAAAGCATACACCTTCAGACATATGGAAAATTGTTGCATGATAACCATTTGAAAATCAAATTTTATAATCAGCCAGAGTTATAGATGATAAAATATTGAAGAACTTTACAGTGCACAAAATAAGGGATAAATTCCAACCTAATAAGATAGTAAAATTAGGAATCAGAATTTAGAGAGAAAAAAAAGGTCAGAACTGGGTCATAAAAAGCATCGAAGAAAGAAGTTTTTGGAATTTTCTGGTAGCAGAAGGGAGAAAAAGAAGATGGAAGATAATTAAAAAATTCACAGGAGATAAGCAAAATAGAAGCTTCACACATGTACCTTCCAACCAGATGAAAAAAACTCAGAAATCCAAATCCAGAAGCCTAAGCAAAAGAACTATATAAACAGAGTTTTTCTAGAGATTCCAGCTTGCCCAGTAAAATTAGTGATCTCACATGGAAAAAATACTTAATAAACAGTTAATACCAAGTGAGAAAATTCCAATAGGAAATTTTTCTCACAAAAATAAATTGTTAAACAACACCAAATCCTGTCTTCCAAAATTTCAAAGAAAAAAGACTAGGAGTCCACAGGATACTTCTACAAAAAAGTCAGCAGAAAAATCTATTTTATTTAAAATTAAAACAACGAATTAAAACAAAATAACTCATTTTTTATGGACTACATGATTTATAGGTTCCTTGAAAAGAACAGTTTGACATGATATAATAATTGCATAATTTGCCAAATCTTCCTAGGATGACTTTAACCATCATGCCAAAATATTTCAAGTGGACCTTTATATAACTAATTTGATTCCTTTTCTGATTCTCATAGGCAATGAGGTTATACCAAAACAGCATAAACATCTAGATTTTATTCTCTGTGCATGCATCTCAAGGTATCATGAAAAACAAAACCTTAACTACAAAATGTACCTTCCTCTAACTTGCCCAAGAACTTCTTGTGCCTTCGCACCATAACCACTCTCAGCACCATCCTGCAATGAATTAGGGTAAAAACTTGAAGGAAATGATATTAAACATAGAACACTCAGATGAAGGGAACTCGAAAAATAGGTATGAAACAAACCTTTGCCCAATACGAGTTATCTTTAAGCCTTTCATCAGTAAAAACCACTTCCTCCACTTTTACTCTTTGAAAATACTTAACTGTCTTTGGCTGTAACGGCATAATTCCAGTTGTAAGTGGACTCACAGAATCAATGATACTCATGAACAGAATTACAAATGCTACCAACACAACAGGAAAACGTATTCATGAAAGGAATTATAGATAGGAGATAGAGAGAGCAAAAGGGTGTGCATAAATCCTCAATTAAGCTGTCCTACATTTTGTATGCAAAATTTATGCAGGATACTTCTAGGGTCCTCAATGTGAGCATGTCAAAATTTATGCATACAAGTATAAGACCTTGACATGTTAAGCATCTAGTATCAACTTTGTATTGTTAGCATATTAATCTTGTAAATGTCCAGTTACAGATAGGTAAAGTTTGTATGCCTTCCTAATAAAATTTCTTTTAACTACTCAAGCAAGAATTTGAAGTTTGATATCACCAAAGAAATCACTGAGAAACCAATATTAATTCTCCAGCTACACCTTTGGGGTTTCAATTGCCTCTGGAATGCTCAGGTGAATATTTGTGTCATGGAAGAATTCTTATCTCTATCTCCCTATCTCATCCTCAAAAGATGTCATTTTCCCAGTCACATCCACATATAGTAATCAATGTACATAAGGCCAATGCAAGAAATAGTCCAATTTTCAAAGATTAATTGGTGGACTTATTAGTCAAAATGATTTATACCTTCTATGATCATAAAAATCAGAACATAAGTAAAAGGAAAAACTCAAAAGTTATTTCCATAAAGAGATCCTAGGCTCTAGATACAACATCTCTTTGTCTGAGTAAACTAGAAAAAGGAAAAGGATTAGATTGTATAATGACAAATGTAAAACTAATACTTGTCTAGACATAACATCATTGAGCAAGCCCTACAATGGAGGAATCAAATTCCTTTTCATCCTCGAATGGCATAGTTCTATAAAAAAAAAAAAAAATTCAAGGAGATTGCTGGGTAAATAAAATTCATCCTCTTTCTCTATGCTGCTAATTTATGAAGAAAAAAGAAAATGGATGCACCAAAGGGAATCATTTACAACACATGGTCCTTATTTCTAAATCTTAACTACTGATGCATGAAAAGATAGGTGGACCACTAGAGGTAATATTCAATGTTAAGGAACCTGGTAAGATAATAATGAGAGAAGAAGCCATATATGCAGGGTCAATTTGGTATTTAGACAGCTTCATTTCAGAATTTATTCGTGATAAAGTAATAGAATCAAAGTAGTGTCCTGACTCTTGAGTGTTAAAATCCATACCTCAGCCGAACCATTCTCTTGATTTTTTATGGCTTTCTGCGAGACTGATTTCTCTCCATTTTCCCCAACGATCCCATTTGACTGCCCATTAATCTGTTTAGAAGATCTTTTCTGGGACTCAACGAGACCAACTTGGTTGCTTTCTTCTTTCTGAACTTTTTCTTCAGTTCTGCTGGCAGAATTTAACTCTGTAGATTGCTCACTAATCTTGGGTTCCTTGGAACCTTCAGTCTTTCTTCGTTTAGATTCTTCTGTCTTTCTATGTTTGGATTCTTCAAGTTGCTTTTCATCACCAGCTTGAACAGCATCTTCTTCAGAAGCCATCCTTTTTCTTTTCTTGGAACCTTTACCTTCTTTGTCAGTTAAATGCTCCTTTGGAGTCCTTAAATCATCTTTTGTAGAATCAATATCATTTGTTTTTTCTTTATCATCAACATGATCGGAAGACAGCTTGTTTTTCTTCCTCTTCTTATCCTTTGATTTATTATCCGTCACAGAGTCAGTTACTTTCTTGCCTTCTACAAAAACTACATTCTTAGCGTTTTCTGCAGTTGTTCCACACAGTGATTCTGATGGATTATGTATATTGTTATCAGTAAGAGATACAACATTTAAGTTGCATTTCTTCTTTTTGTCCTTGCATTTTGCAACATCAGCAGGGTCATGCAAAACCTTTGTGCTGACTTGTTGTTCTTGTTCAAGAGAACTTGAATTTTTTTTTCCTTTCTTTTTCTCTTTGGATTTTACATCTATAGGTACTGAATCCTGCATAATCACCTCATCATCATTATTAGAATCAATAGGTTTACCACTAGTACTCTTATCACTCTTCTTTTTCTTTCTATCATCCTCTCCACCTCTTCCAGAAATGATGTCAGCTTCTAATTCTGCAGTTCAATAGAATCAGGATATGGAATAGCTTTAGAAAATTCATCATACAAATCAAAATTACTATGAGAGGACATTGGGAGAAAGACAGGCCAAAAAAAGAAATAAAGAAATCCACGATTAAACACACCTTGCACCTTCTCGCTCTTCAAGTTTTTGCTGACTTGATTACTGGAAAATACAGAAAATCATGCACCATGAGAATGTACAAGTAAAATTTTAGCTTAATGCTAACTCAATATGTAGAGGAAACAAAAAGATTTGAAATTTAGGAAGTTTGTTAAAATAGACATTTATAAAGCACTTAAAACTGTAGGAATTCTGTCCAGTGATGTCCAGAAGAAGAATATCATCATCGCGGACGTTGCCTACTGCAAATAAAGCAAAGCCATACCATAACATCTAAAACATATGACTCCTATTTGGGTCATAGAAAACATTTTCCTCAAAAACATTTTATTACTGAAAAATGTTAACAGTGACAAAGAAAACTCGTAACGAAACCACATGCATCCATTCATCAGATCCCACCATCATCTCTCAAAATCATAATGTTCCATTTGGTGCACGATTATTTATCCAGTTTGACAACAAATACAACGAAAAATAAATGAAGCTTTCTACACTCTGTTGGGATGGGTGAGGGAAGGGTAATTAATGGAAGGTTAAGGGAGGGTAAAGAGGGGAAGGGTAAGAAGAGTTATAATAAAATAATATAGAAGTTTGGAAAGGAGTATAAGTGAATTAATGGAAAGGTAGAGAAAAAAAATGCACATTCTTTGTGTTTGGGAAGAGGGGAAAAGAGGGGTAAATAATTAAAAGTGGTTCAAAAATGCTTAGTTAGTACTGAAATACTTAGTTACCTCCCTCTCCTCCCTTCCACTCCTGTAGCAAAATTTGAGATTTGTCATTATTTAACCTCATTCTTCCCTTATATACCCCTCCTTCAGCTCCAACCAAACAGACGTTTAGAGGTTCAAACAATTTCATTCTTACATCTTGAAAGACAAATGTATTGAAACCAACAACAAACGATAGGTTAATTTCTAAATACTTCAGAAAAACAAGTTGTTTATCACAAAACAAAACAGAGCCTTAATCAAATACAATATATTCCAAATTACAAGCTCAATACGATGTGAAAACAAGAAATTTGTTGACGTCATACCCCATTTCCAAAAACTTGCAGAACATCTCTTCCAAATCAAATGAGGAATTCTCCAAATCATCTTTCTGCATAGGCAGAAAATAGGGTGAGCCAAAAGAAAATTTTATAACAAGCCAAACAAACTAAGAGAGAAAAGGAGTGAGACCTCGAGTTTGGCTTCTGAACGAAACTTCTTAAGAGTTTTTGAGAAGCCACTGCATTCAAGATACTTGGCTATAGAGTGAAAGAGAAGGGCTTTCTGCCCGGGCCTCAGAATTAGGGTTTTGTTGTTCGTAGTGCCGTCGCTTTGCTTCATGCTTGGAGACTTACAGAGTAACATGACTTGGCGAGGCCTAAATGCTAAAAGGCTAGGGTTTACGGTTACTGTCCCTGCAATCTGGGCTTTTGGCATATAAATTAATAATTATTTATACATAAACGACGTAGGAAGACACAGAGACAGAGGGCCAGGAAGAGATCTTTCACCACCGAAGCAACAAATAAACCCCTCCTAGCCAAACTCCCAGGGTTTTGCAAAGATTTTCTTCAGTTTTTCCCCCAATCGAGTATAAAGGAAAGGAATAAGGTCAATTTGGTCCTCTACTTCGAAACAAATATACAATTTACTCAAAATCAACCTCTTTGATAAAATTTAGCTTATGCACTATCTAGCTTTAAGAAAGACCCAATTTTTATCAAAAAAAATTATTTAAATTAAATAATAAAAAATTTTGATTCAAATTAAATATAACTAGAAAAACTAAACAAAAAATAATAAATATTTTTAAAACTAAATATTAAATATGATCAATATTTTTTATTTTTTTATTTTTAATAAAATATTTTCTTTAGCTACAGTTTAATTTTTTTGTAGCTAGTGTATTTTTAACAATTTTCTTTTGTGATTTTAAACTTTCAAATAATTTAGATCAATTACAATATTAAAAATTATTTTTATTTAAAAAATGGGTTTCTTTTGATTAGGTTTAAGAAATAAATTGTAGAAAAATTAATTTTTAAATAAATTATACATTGCTCCCAAGTTTTGGAACAAATTGAGCCTTGTTCTTTGAAAATTACCATTATATCTCTATAATATATCAAAATAAATTACTTTATCTTTAATGTTTACCTCCCTTGACAAAATAGTCATTCTACTCACTTTTTTTATACTTTTCCATTAAATGTCTTTAGAAAATATAAAATACCCTTATCTTTTCACAAAATATTTAATGACAAAATACCCTAAAATGAACTAAATCACTAAATAGTTTTCCAAACTGGACTAGGGGTTTCAATAGACAGCCTAAACTGCTCAAATCGATTCAAAACAACTTAAACCGATCAAAAATCGTATTTTTAAAAAATAGATAGTTTGGTTTGATATTGTCAAATTCAAAAATCGAGCTTTTGGTTCGATTTACAGTTTTAGTCTCAAAACTACCCAGATCGAACCAAATTGCTATATATGTGTTTGAACTTTTGAATTCAATTCAATTTTTTGAATGAAAATTTTCTTTGTATCGATTAAGTTATATTTGATAGTAAATTATAATATTAGTTTATATTGGATAACAAATTGAATAGCACTTTCTTATATTGCATTTTGCACACTCAATCCTAATCCAAAGTTCGATTTTCGATCATTATACTTTAAGGTTCAGTTATTAAATTTTAGTGCAATTGCGAATAAAATTTATTTGATTGAATTATTTAAATTGGCTTGATTATAATTAGTAGATTAAATGAAAGGAAATATGAATTGAATTTTCAATTAATTAATGAAGTTAACGAAATTTATGAAAATTTATTAAATTAAGATGACAATAATTGGTTAGCTATGAAAATTCAAAATGGAGACAGATAATGAACAAATATGGGTCGAATTAAATACCGATATTGTGACTGAGGAACATTCATAAGTACGAAAGATGGGAAAATAAATATTCTCCAAAGTATTAAATAAATATTGCCAAAGTATAATAGTAACAGTAGAGGAAAAATTGATCTACTATAAGGTAATAATTTGTGTTGATAAGTAAGAAATAAATTAGCCTAGAAAATGCAAATTTGAAATTGGTAACAAATTAATTTAATGAGTATGGAGAAATAATAGAATTTTAAGTGATTATTAGAGAATAAGCAAAGTAAAGGATTTTAAAATTTAATTATATTAGTCAATAAAATAAATAAAAAATAATTTATTAAATAAAATCAAATTAGCCAAATAATTTATAAAGCTTAAGTTATTAAGAGATATAAGTTAACAAAAGATTGTGATGAGTATTATTTGAAATGAAATCTAAAAAGGCTAAATATTAATTAGTTTGGAAGGTATATGAGTATAAGTGATTTTAATAAATAAACTTAGTGTTTATCCTAATAAGATTTTAAAAGAAAATCAAATTTAACTCAGTGGTTGATTATTAAGAAAAATAAATAAATTGTAATATTTAAGGAAATAGAGATTAAAAATAAGATTAACAAGAAATTTAAATATCAATAGGGAGTGGAAACAAATAACTAAAATAAATTGGAGAGCTTAGAGAGTAGAGAGAAATAATTTTTGTGAATATGAATGAAAATAAAGGGGTATTTATAGTAAATTAAAAATATAACTTCCATAAATGCCCTAAAAATCAGTTATTTATAGTTGTTGGTAGGGTTAATTTGGGGTTTTGATAAGTTTTTTTTGAAAAAAGGTGTTTTGGAATTGGTTAGAACCACATGTTCTAGCTATTATAAAAAAAAAATTTCAAAACTCTTGGAACCACAGGTTTGAACCGTTGAAATTATCAATTCTAATTGGTTCAATAAAACATCCAAAATCCTCATCAAATCACTTATTCTGGACGGTTCTCAGAACCGCTTGTTCACGATTCCAAAAGAATTAGAACTAGAAGTAAACTGCATCCCGCTGGCTATAGCTCTGTTTTCCAATGATTTCCTTTTCGCATGGTTCCTTTTTCAGTTCTTACCATTTTTAAAACCGACTGTTTTGCAGTTTCAATCCTAAAAACTGTAAAATGACCGCCCTGCAAAATCTAGAGAGAAGAGGTATTTCTATTCTATACATCTACATCGTTTTATATATGATTTTCTTTTTAAACGACTTCTGCAAAATTGTTGGAGATTCAAGATTCAAGGAAGTGCTTCAAGTCCAACGTCAACTCGTTTTTATTCTTAAACTCTACTCATTTTGTTTCCAATTTTCATCATGTTATTGGAAATATTTACAAATTTATTTGGATTTAATTCTTTTATGATGATGAACTAAATTTATTTATTAGGGATAGTTTGTTTCGATTTAATTCTTGTATGAGGTTGAACTAAATTTATTTATTATTTACGTAGGTTAATTCAATTTCCCATGCAGTAAAAATGGCCTACTTTTACAGCATCGATGAGCAGACCGGATTGAAACCCATCTCAAAACATGCCACTCATTACTGTTTGGCAGTAGCCACGCGTCAAAGGTGTCTTCTTTGCTTAGCTTATAATACTAATACATATAGTGACTCGGTGGAGGAGAGCGAAAGATAATCTTACAATCATGGAGGCAAACAAAGAGAGAAAAGAGCAGGTAGACAAGGAAGAGAGACAAGACAAGAAGACGAAGAATAAAAGCACAACTACATCATCTTCTGTTGATCCAATAGCAAAGGTGTTGATAAATGAATCCATAACCAGAAACAACCGAGCTGGCCAAGAAAGGAAGGTTATTGCTGAAGATCCTGATGATGTTCTTGCCTTTTCTAGATCTATTAACAACACTGATTCCTTACTTGAATGAGTTTTGGATTTGATATATTATGGAGAGAAAGATAGTTGTAACCATTTGAAATCAATGGATTTTTTTTTTCCTTTTTGTTTTTTTTTTTAGCATCACAGTCATATATATATATATATATATATATATATATATATATATATATATACATGTATAATTTTAATATATGCTATTATGGATTAATTTTTGCTTTGTATTGAAAGCAAATCATCCAATTCAACAGAAAATAGATTGTTCAAAATGAATTTGTTTCCAATTTGAAAAACCATTTCCACAGTAAATTAAAATTTGAAATTATTAGTTCAATAATGTTTAGTTTTCTGCAATTTAGGAATTAGAAAATTTTATACTATAAATAGATAATTTTGTCAAATAAGTTAGAATCAACTTTTTTCATCTTGAATGTTACAGGATCAATAAATTATGGATTCAAATAGTGAAAAAAAACTATAATATAATAACTTATATTTGTAAATTGTAATGTAGAGCCTTGGGAAAATTATAATTATACCTATATATTTTAACTAAATTAACTACTTTATTCTTTTATTTTATATTCTTTTATTTTAGAAAATACACACATGATTTAGATTCGTTATATTGAGATATATTTACATACAATTTTTACATTTTCAAATTTTAAAACCCTATAATAACAATGTTTTCTCTCGCTAAAAATAAAATAAAAGAATACCTCAATTGGAAAGGGAAACGACAACATGAACTCCCCTCACCGCTGTTGATTGTTTTGAAAGAAAAAAAAAAAATAAAAAAACGCAAGAAATTTGTATGGATTAAAGAAAGTAGTTGATAGAGAAAATGGTAGTCTTGACATATATTTCATTCTCTCTCATTAAATAGTCAAATATTTTATTGAATTACTGTGTGAAAATGAAAGAAATGAATGGAGACACATGTTAGTGCAACGAATCTAAATCATAGTGTATTTTCTAAAATTGTAACACCTTTTATCCAGTCCCATAGGATTAGACAATAAGTGTCATATTCTGTGTCAGAGACACACGTTTGCTTATCACATTTACCTGATTATTATATAAATATAATTATTAATTTAAAACTTATTTGAATATATTATAAGAATATATTTTGAAAACAAATTTAATAAAAAGAAATGGTATAATTATGGTTGCACTTATGTAACTAAAAAGTTTTATATTTAGTAATAATCTTTTAAAAAGAATTTGCAAAACCTTAATTAATAATACTACATGTAAAACAATTAAATAATTTGATAAACTATAAATAAAACTTAGAAAGAAATAAATCATGTAATTCATATAAATCCAGTTTGGTTAAAATATGTCACTTCGAAATAATAGGATGTAAAATCCAACTTTCAATACTCAAATAAATAAACAATAAATAATGGGTTCACTTTAATTATATAAATATCATGAACTTAAAATACATTTATTCCAATTAAAATTTCCTTATACCACATGTCAATCTCATAGTACTTTCATGCTCAAGTCAACTGACATATCCTCCTCCATCTCTGATGCTGTTACTAGAGTTTGAACCATATTTATCCACAATTTTCAACCTACGTGTAAAAAACTTCACACGCTGAGTATAAAATTCAATGGTACTTATTAAATACATTAATTTAAACATAGATTTTGGAAAATATATTTTAGAAGTGACTAATAAAAATTTGAATAATTATTGCTAAAAACATTTACAATCAGATTAATCATTATAAATGTCATATAATGTATTCCTTACCTTATTCTTTATTTTCAGTCAACATAATATTTAATCTAAAATCCACATCCATAATACATACCATATTTATCTTTAAGTAACAAATTCACATAATATTCTTATTGATAGTAACATATAATAAACCAATATTACATAACAAACTTATTAACTTAAATTATTTTCTTATTTTAAAATCACATTTTTCTTGAGAGACTCAGATACACTTACAAGAAAATGAAGCAGATAAGATTTCGGAATCACTGAATCACTTAATCGTGACCTGTGAAAGTGCCACCACTTATCACTTGTTAATAAGTGCGTCCGTTTATTCAGAAGGGCTGATAACCCTAGCATATGATTATAACTTTCACTTAACATAATAGGCTGATAACCTCAGCATGCTCATCACTTAGAATAAATCAAATCATACAACAGATTCGCACTAAGTGTATTGAGTCTGAAACCTATTTTCTTACTATTTCATAACACTTCTTACATAACTCATTTTCTATATATAATACACATACTCAAATAGTCATTAAATCACTGTGTTTATCATAAGAGCTGCACATAAACTTATGATATTCAATATTTATGAGTTTACTTTCTATTGCATATCAATTGTGGTTCACTAATTAACAGCTCATTTATAATTAGCAAAATTTTGACAGCATTTCTTCTATAAATGGAACTTTCACTATTATAAAAAAAAAATACACAAACAAGCATCAATTCACAATCCAAATCTACGGGTAGCCATTAACAATATTTTTCCATCCTCCATTTAACAACATCAATACAACTTATAGTTATTATTCAAAATCATAAGTTAATTTATATAATCAAACACGCGCGCACACACACACACACATATATATATATATATATATCATATATAACATTACACCATCACATTTAACTAATAAATAATTCCATAGTTGTACTCAACTCAAATCAATATATTTAACAATTAAATTTTCTAGTCCTTAATATTTAAACTAAAAATAAGTTTAATTCCTAATTCAAGCTAATGTATCAATTTTATTTTCTAGCACCACCTTCTTCAATTTACTATTTAAATCATTCAACTTCCTTATGTCATAAATTATATAATTAATTTCGATTTGTACACAAAATCTATTTAACTAATTCTAGTTATTGAATTTCACTACTATACTCAAATAAACTCATACCTCTTAATAAAAATTATATTTATTTTAACTTCAAAAATTATTTAAATTAATGTATAAAATAAACACTAACCTCTGGATGCAAATTCTAATTACATGGTTGCGTTCACCGTGTCGAGGAGAGGATTCTGCCTCTCAAGTGTCTCGCCGGAGCCTCGCTGACACCGCTGCCGAAACCGCCACAGACAGTGGCCTAGAAATCGTCATCGCCAGAAATTCAAAATCAACACATCAAAACGTTAAGATTTTCATGAACTCTTCATTTCCCAAATTAATTTCATCATCTAATATCAAATTTTATCAAAATACCAATTTTATACAACTAAAAACCTAACTTCTAATTTTTCAATCTTTGATAATCTCAGTGTTTTAGTGTAATAGAATCGATCTATGGTAGAAGGGGAAGGATTTCGAGCTTACCTTGCTGTCCAAGCTCGCCAGCAACGCTCTCATTTGCCAAAAAATCGAAGAGACACAGCTGTCAAAGAGACAGCAGCGTCGCGCGGAGAGAGACACGCCTTGCGCGAGAAGGCTTTGACGGGCAGTGGTCGTCCTCTGAAGCTTCCTCTGCTCCCTCCGCTACGTCGAGCGGCATCTGTCAGCAGTTGGGAGGAGATCGCTGCTGCGATCATGAAAGGAGAGGGAGAGAGATGCGGGTTTGAGAGAGGAAGGAGGAACAGAGTGGTTTCATTTTCGGTCTGGTTCAATTTCAAGTATTTTATTGGATTTCTGGTTCGATTCGAAATAGTTCTTAGTGTTTTAATGATATTTCAAATGGTTTTGGGTTAACTCCTTGGCCTATATTGGTTTGATTTCTTCAAATTCTTTTCTCATACATTTATTTTAATTTAGATACGACACTATAATACTTTATAATTTGCATTTTTAATAAATACACTTGGCTATTGAATGATAAATAATAATAATAATAATATTTATTCCAAATCCTTATTTTTGGCGATTATTATTATTATTATTATTTAAAAAAATTGTAATAACAAACCAATATTTTATTTGTAAAATAAATCAAATAACTTGAATACTAAATAAATAGAAAAACCTAAATACACTATTGTGTAAAATTTCTCACTTGTCAATATTTTCAATATTCATTTATATAGATACAAATAATTACTGTGAAAAATAAACTATAATCAAATAAGTTGATTATTAAATCTAGTAGAAAAATGAAATCACAATAAAAATCGTTTTTCTAATATTTTCTCAATATCTAAAATTTGAGATGTTACAACTCTTCCTCCCTCAAAAGAATTTCGTCCTTGAAATTCATTTAAATAAAAAATCGTCAGCTTCAATATTTACTAATATTTCATGTTTCCTATATACTTGTCTCATTTTTAATTCTTACTTAACAGAATTCTCTGTATGAAATATTTGCACCAAAATCAAATTCACACATCAATCTCTACTATCTTTAATTCTCCGAATATACCATATATTCATCATGCACTCACATTAAATAGACTTTTTAATTCATCTTCTAATCCATTATACAGAGTATTAATATATACCTCTTTAAGTATTAATACTAACTGTTTTACTTAACGATAATTACTTAGATTTCTCTTATTCTATTTACTTATGAATCATCCATGTGTAAACTTAATACGAATTTATTCAAGTTTCCTTACAAATCTGTAAACTCCAAAATGCTCTTTTAATCATTATCTTTATTCTGATATTTACTATTTTTATCCATTAATCCATAAAAATCACAATTTTGTTTGCTCTACAATATTCAGCAAGAAATAAAATTCATTTCTATGTATTCATTCAGATTATTATCATAATATACTATCCCTATAAAAGTAGTATTTTAACTGTCTTAAAAAAATGATTTATTTCTCTACACTCAGACATCTATATTTAAACACTGCATTTGATATTGTAAAAACATCTATAGGTTCAATAAATACTTCCAGTATCAAAATCACATAATTTCAAGGAAATTAAAATTTCCTAATTCTTTTGTAATTCACATGAAATGCCAACTTCAAATTACTCCAATAGTTGTCACAATAAAAATCCACAAAATCTATTTCTTACCAAATCAATCATTTATATTCTTATATGCATCACTTCATATATTTTATATAAATCACATCCTTATATATATCCATCAATAATTAATGCAAAATTTAAAATTGTCCACAGAATATTTATTTATTTCCATTTATAGAGACTATTTCTCATCTCCACAGAAATCATTTCAAGGCATACATCCTTTATATTTCATAATTTACACCTAAGCAATTACACCATAGTACTTTTCACTAAAGAGATAATCTATTCTTATAATTATAATCATCACATAGTCAAAATAAAATTCATTTATGTCTAAAGTTCTTATACTGGAATCATACTTCATTCACATGCAATTAATATCTTTAGTTTCAATCCAGTAAACATCCTCTTATATTTCCTAAAGTTCATTCTAACTTTACTTATTACTGAGTTCATACATTTCTGCTTAATTATATAGGATCTGTTATCCTCTGATTCAAATCACACAACTATTCTTTAAGTTATTCTATTAAATCATCTCCATATATCCTCTAATTCAAAGCATACAATACATTCCCTTAATAATTCCTTACACTCATATTCAGTATACCCTTTATTAGATTCATATACTTATTTATATACTTTAGTAAATCTTAGCACTCTGTTATCACTTAAGAATAAAAAATAAAACTTGAAGTTAATAATCTACATAAGAAAACATCCTACTATATAAAAAAATAGATATTTATTCATATTTCTAATCGATTACATTATAGTTTCAAACAAATCAACTCAGAACAAAAAATTTTGGAGAGTGGTGAGTATGGTAGTTAATTTCTGAGTTGTCTGAAGTTGTTGTTGTTATATGTCTTGCAGTTGACTTGAAATTTCTAACTTAAACATATCATAATCAAACTTTAAATCTAACAAATCAAATTTTAAATCTGACAAATCAGACTTTAACCCTAGTACTAAATTATACAAATCATTTATATTATGAGAAGCAGAAGATATATTACAAATTTCAAGTTGTTTATCTTTTGCTCCAATAATAGAATTTGGCACTACTTCGTCAGGTTGTGTGTCCTCCAGATCCCTACCCCTTTTTCTAGAAGTGGAAGTTCCTTCTATACTATTTAAAACTACCATAGGTTGACAATTTAGACAAGCCATTACACATTTTTCCAAATAACACTTGGTGCAGGGTGTACTAGTGATATACATTTCTCCATTGAGATCAATGTTATAGAATTGAAAGATAGGAGTTAGAAATCCTCCAAAAGGTAGACAAAAACATTTTTCTTAATAAGTATTAAAATATTATAAATACCTACTAAGTATACTATAAAGGACTTAAAATTTTTCTTTTACTTCTTTACAATTTGTAATAATAAGTAAAATATAGTTATTAAAATGAAATATATATAAATTGTTTTAACTCATCCATATCCTGGAACAGAAAATACTTTATAAATAATTAATTATATAAATAAAATTTAACTTCCATTAATGGTAGATAAAATAATTGAGACAATAAAATTTTTAAAACAATTACATTTACAAAATCCTGAAAGGTTCCATAACCCATAAGCCCCATGAAATGCAGTTACATACTGGATCATTCCCATTTTTCATAATTAAGGAAACTGTAACAAATGTAGTTATGAATATATAATTACAAAATTATAAGTTATACCATAATTAAATCTCCTTATACATCTGCTTAATTAAATGATTGTTCTATCAAAACTATATTATACATCATACGATGATTTCAAATAAAATATTACAAACAAAACTACAAAAATAGCTCATGTTTTCTCCTTTTATTTACCTGTAATAGTACAGAAAATACCATCGCTAAGCAAAATTTGCTTAGTGGTGCTAATATATAATAAATTATACTTTCACATTTTCCAAATGTTTCAATAATAAACAAAAGATTTCTTATAGAAATACTTTTCATATACTCTTGTTTGAAACCATAATTATCTCAAAACTCACTCTTTAATTTATAAGAAAACATTTGATATTAGAAATAGTAATAGCTGTGAAAATCCTTTAATTAAAATCCATTAGTTGCCCATATAAGTTGATAGAATAACATCAATATCATTTCCATAAAATATCAATTCAATAATTCAATAACATTTCAATTGGTCTCAGTAATTTAGATAAACTCAATCTAAAGGGTCATTAGAATCTAATGTGCATATCTAGATTGGCAATCTACAATCTCAATATGTGATTTTTATCTCAACAGAAGAGGGAGCAATCTACAATTTCACATGGAAGAAGCAATAACAATCACAATATCCACTCAACAAATGATGTGGTTCTGGCAGGTAATAACCATAACAATCACAATGTCAACTTCAACAAAGAAAATGATATTGGAAGACAATAACCATGTCTATCAATTGCTGTAAGACTATAAAATATTTTATTTATATTTCAATATCAAATCATTCTGGGCAACATTTCATTTCATTACACTGCTAAAAATATTCATTCATAGCCATCTTCACATAACGATCATAATAAGTGGCCCATATTCATCTTTTTCATAAAATAGAATTTCCAATCAAATCATAACAATCATTTAAAAATCATCTCATGTAAAATAATATTTCTTTTTTTAAAATCCATAAAATAATATTTCAATAACTTTAATAATTTCTTTAAAGTAAACAACTCATATCGCAATATATATATATGAGAATAATATAATTAACTTTAATTAAAATAAAAAGTTAGTATTGTACTAACCTAGAGTGAAAAGCTCCTTTAGTCTTTCCTCTCTACTTATTGAATTCTTATTCCAGTCCTTAGTGATATTATAATTTTTTTTATTCTTAATTATAATTGACATTTATTTTATATTTTTAGTTTGCTCTTGTTCTCTATTTTCACTAAATGTTATAACTTATAATCTTAATTATCGATCAATTAAAATCCTTCACATATTTATTTTATCACTTTGAAATCAATATTTCTTTAGTAGATAATTAACTTTATTATTTACTTTAGCAATTAAACAAATAATTGATTTGTTAAACTCTATTTAACTAACTTGATTTAATCCAATAATTTTCATTTTATTTCTCCAATAAATTTGGTAACTTCACTTTAAATCTCATTAAAACAATTGCTTAATTAATCTATTCTTTTATCAACTTGATTCTTAATTTAATAGCACCATTTGTTATTTTATAGTAAATCAATTTCTCTACTGGTTCCATTATACTTTGGCAGTATTTGTCTGATATTAGTTTTGCTTAAATTTTACATCTCACAGTAATAATACAGCCTATCCAATAGACAATTTCAATGTCATTTCCCTTTCGTCAATCTCAATACTACTCAATTTCAATTTCAATCTCAATGTCTATATTTGTTTTATAATAATAATTCAATTGTCTCAATTTAATATCTTCCCAACTTACAAACTCTATCATTTTTTATTAACAATTTCTATAATTTGATTTATTTCACAAATAAAATTGGCATTTCAATTCATACTTCCTTTCATTTAATCCACTGATTATAATTAAGCCAATTTAAATAATTCAACCAAATAGATTTTATTCCCAATTGCACTAAAATTTAATAACTGAATCTTAAAAATATACCGATCGAAAATCGGACTTCAGATTCGTGTCCAGCGCACAAAGTGCAACGTTTTGCCTCTCGGGTGTCTTGCCGGACCGCCGCCAACCGGTCACCAAACCACCACATCTGTCGCCGTGCACGGTGGCTGGGAAATCGATCATGCCCAGAAATCAACGCAAAACACACCAAGACACTCGAAATTCTATTGGGAACACAAATTGTCACGACCCATTTCTTGGGTCGGACCAGTACTAGGGCTTGAGTAGGCTTAAGGCCACCAAAGCCTGTAGTAAGCCTAACTCGGTTAAGCCCGTACTCTGCTTACAATTGTGATATCGGCCCAAAAACACTAATTTCATAGTCAAACTCAATCTGACGGCTCATAAACAAATCAAGAGTACAAATTATGTCATTAAAATATAAATCGCCATTACACATTTACACTCATTTTGGAATACAACTATGGAAATCTATAATGCTACCGTCTATTACATTGACATATTTAAAACATCTATTGTCGTTTTACTTTATCTATATTACAATTTAATTGGGTCCATGAGTTTCTTCTTTTCTCTCAATACCTAAAAAAAAAGTAGGGAGGTAGGGGTGAGAGTCAAACTCAATGAGTAGGGTTAGATAACTCTCTCACCCCATATAGTCATACATATGATAATCATGTTATTTAATCAGTAGCCCTTCGACTATTTATGAATGAACAAGCAAGCATGAGTGAACACTTATCAAATAAATCACAACAATTCAAATAATCAAAGAGTGAATATTAGTTCGTATGGTCACCCATTATAAACAAAGATCATACTTTCCCCAGAGTATGCTTTAAAATAATTTTCGAAAAATAATCTATGATCCCTGTGTCAAGTGCACTCAGAGAGCCCACCCCCGTTCGGGCTCAACGGACCCAGTCCGCCTATATTTCTTTCCTTTTCTTTTCTTTCCTTTCTTTTTTTTTTTTTCTATCATTGATGCGCATCAAAATACCGAGTGCACAGGGGGGGCGCTACTCTACCCGCTTACTGGCCCACCATCAACATTCTCACCATGCCCGTTCTCTCATGTTATGGTGACCCACATCATTCTAATTCCATAGCACATTACAGCCAATTCACATTCAATCACGACATTTCATTTCATATACATGTTTGTAAAGTAACTAGCATATTATATATTGCAATGCCTAAATGCGCATTCGATGCTGTTCGTGGCATACACACCTACTTGGAATTTCTATATGTATGCTTGCTTCACAGAAGTATCATATTATACATGTATGTATGAATGCAAATGCTTGCGATACATGTTATCTAACTCTACTCATAGTTTTTTATAGTCCTTAACAAGACTATCTTTGCTGCGGCTTCCTTCTAGCTTTTGTCTCATCATTTTGGAACTTTATAAACATCTAGAAGGGAAATTTTTAAATAAGAATTTTAAATTGAAAAGAAAATCTTAATTCTCATTCATTAGCTATCTATAGTCATTATATTAACTTATTTTAAGTTATAACAACATAGTACAAGTCTTATTTATTTAATTATTTGTTAATTCATGTGTCTAAATTTTGATAGCTGCTTTGCCGAAAAATCCGGTAGCATTTCCTCTATAGACGGGCTACTCCAATATTTTCAATTCTCACATTCAGGTAATAGAACACCTATATTTATATCAACAACTAACACGGCCCATCCATCGGACAAATCAATTTTAAGTCATAATCCCATCCTCCCTCTGAACCACGAAAAACATCCAATCTCAAAGAATAAATTTATTACTATCATAGTTTCCAATCGCACAATTCATTTCATATTTTTAAATATACGAATTATACAATGTTGAATTATCCACCAACCTTGGCTAGAACTTATATTAAGTGGTGCATAATTTTATCAATCACAGTTTTATACTCACCGAGTTAAATTAATTTAACAAAAGAATTAATTGAACGACCACAGCAAAAACAAGAATCAAAGTCGAATAGCCATGCTGGGTAAGCATTTACAGTCAATGATTGTGTATCTTCCTAACTTTTAATGATTCACATCAATTAGTTCAGCTAAATAGGGTGTTATCCAATAGTCCTTCTTAGCTAAACCATATTTAAACTAAATTTAAGTTAATAACCAGAATTGAACTTGACAAGAAAAGCATAGTCAGAGTATAGGGTTTACCGATTAAGAAACTGCCTAGACAGTCATACTCCACACGAAACCACAAAAATTCTGCCTCTCGCCCCCTGCTGGATCATCTTCGGCGCCACTGTCGGCCCACCACCACTAGCCTCCGTACACGGTGGTCGAAAAATCGAGCTTCACCGGAAATCAACGCACATCACACCCAAACACTCGAAATTCTGTGGGGAGCTCGATTCTGGCCATAGTTTTGCGAGTTACTACTTCAATTGGCTGGAATCGAGCTCAACAGCTCTGCCCTTCCACCGCACATGGTGGTTTTGTTCCCTTTGCTCCATCACCAGAATTAAAGAAGGGAAAATGATCAGAAAACGATGAGGAGTCAAGCGGTGGTCTCGTCAATGAGTGAAACTGCCGGAAACGGCACGAAATCGCAGAAAAACCGTGAATCCATCTTTATTTATGTACATTTGAATAACTTTTTCAACCACCTTATTCAAACAAAAATTAATCAAAGCTAATTAGACCCAAAAAATATTACAAAATCGATTCTCGTATTTCTGTTAATTATCATCTCATGAGAAAACTAATCCAAATACAAATCAAAACCCAGAAATTCCAAACCCCATAAAACAAACAAAAATTCATCACCAATGAAGCTTCTCAAGACTTGTCAGTGATACGATTCCAATCGCCTGGCACATAAAGTACAAAAATACTTTCTCTTGATTTTGTAGCAAATGGGTAAAACGCAGAAACTCCACTTTGTCTCAACATCCACGGCTTGAACTTTCCCTCCACAGTAAGGACACGATCCTAACGCTTGTTGCCTGCCCAACTCCTTCTCTTCTTCATCACATAGCAACGGAAAACACATTTTTACTTTTCTCTCTCTCTCTCTCTGTTTCCTTTTTTCTTTCTTTTTCAATTATGAATTGTTGAGATGGATGCGGAGAGTGTATACATAAGCAGACGGGTCAGAATCACATAGCAACGCAAAACACATGTTTTACTTTCCCTTCTTTCTCTTTCAATTAAGATTTAGGCTAGTAGTAAAAAGCGAATGAATGTTTGAAGATGGAGAGGCTGTATTTGCAAGCTGACAGGTCCGAATTGGATACATGTGATACAATATATGAATTTTATTATTTATTAATTAAAATTTTGGACTTTTAAGTCAAGCCATGATTTAATTGATTTTCTCACTTATATAAAAAATTAAAAAATTTTAAATTATTTTTAACAATTTATTTAGTAAAAAATAGAGTTACCCTCTATTATAATCCGCAATATTATTTCCATTAACTTTTAAAAGTTTTTTAAAAAAATTCAACTTTTTCTCCAAGAAAATAAAATTTCGGTTATTTTTAATTATTATTTATTCACCTAACAAAAGCAGACAGCTTTCCTTATCACATGTCTATTTAACAATTTATTTAATTCGCAATTGAATTGTAGGAAGAATATGCTTGCGGAACAGAATTTAGTTAGTTTCACTTTTTTGGCTTATGCAAGAACGAATGTGTCCTCCTTTGAATAAAATAATTAAAAATAGCTGGTTCTAATTTGATGGGCTGAAATTTTGACTTCTTACGTTAAGAAAACTATTATATGTGATAAAATATTAAGACTTGCTTATTTTAGGAAGATAATTTATTTAAATAATAATTTTCAGTTTTTCCAATGTTTGATATATTTAGAGCTCGTCTGGAATTATAATTCAGATTCTAACATTCAAAATTTAGCCAAAAAAAATTATTGCTAAGTGAATTTACTTCTTATATTATTAATCAAGAGATGATATGATAGTACATATTTTTCGTACCCATCCTACTTTAACTTGTTTATTACATATCCGAATAGTTATAAATAAATTTAAGATTACTATTTTTGATAGTTTTGGGTTAAAATGTAAGTTCAAGTCTTAGATATTATCTATTCATTATTAGTTATATTAAACTAAGTTCAGTTGTGGATTCAACAAATGTCTTACTATTCATAAGTAAAATAAACATTTTAAATTAATGAGATATGTTAAATTGATGAGTTTGGAAGAAAATTACAAAAATAGTGCTAAGATTGCCATTTGGCCTGAAATCCATAAATTGTATATACATAGGACATTTCTGAACTTTTGTATAGATTTTTCGAATCGCTGTAAATAGAAGAAAGCTAATGCAAAAAATGACATGTAAATTTATTCAAAAAAATTAAATTTGTTTAACCGCATTAAAGTCACGTTGTGTTCCTCTTTCTTCTTAAACCTCTAATTTTTTATATTTTTCTCATGTTCGTTTCATCTTTACTTTCCCTCTCTAGAACTCTTCTTATTCTCGATCCCTTGTTTTTGAACTAAAAGCTTCCTTGGCCCATTTGTCCACATATCCTAGGGCACCATTGATAAGTGCAAGCCCAACGAACCTACAACTATTTTTTGAATGAACAGCTTTTCTGGTATGTTGGGTAGGACCTGCTAGGATTTTGCTAAGATATTGGGATGCTATCAAAAGCGATCGATTTGTGCTAAGATGTTTGAGAGAGCCTTTCGACGAATTATGGAAGAAACATGGGTAGCCTATGTAGACATGCCAGATGCTATGATGGACCTACATGATAGTATCACCCGCTTAGGGACTGTTGTAGCAAAATGGACAAGTTGACGACTTGATAAAGATTGACCTTAAAATCACTACCCTGGTCATTGTGCAAGCAACCGATCTGAGTATCTACTTCACACTTAGAGGCATGTTCAATCTCAAGACCTAGTGAACGACTGAATTAAACCAAGTATTAAGCATTTGGAAATACAATTGTCAGAGCTTAAGGCTGATAAAGAGTTGAATGAGGAATCCAACCGCCCACAGACAGATGATCTACTGGGCAACTCTTGCTTACCACAGGGAGAAAAGAACTATCGAAGCTAATCCTATCATATGCCGATGTGAACCATCGAAGATTCCGAGTTAACTTTTTCAAAATACTTTGGTATGATAAACGACTGATTCCAACCTGCATTCAAAAGACCCACTTCTCTCTCTCTCTCTCTCTCTCTCTCTCTCTCTATATATATATATATATAACAACAAATAAAAGAAAAATGGAAAACGAAAAAAAAAAAAAAAACAGAAAGAAAAGATACACAGCAAGTTTTTGTTGTGTAGTAATTATTTATATTTTTTTAATAATAATAATATGGCCAAAGTGCTTTGGCCATAAAATGCATTGTACTGTGTTTTATTTTAATATTAAGGGAAAAGAAAGATTCACCCAACAATAGCCAAGTGACAGGTCTTGTGGGAAAGAGAGTTACCGATGATCGATGATGAAAATCGACGGATTTGCAGTGATTATTTTTGTTTTACAGATTTTAGTGAATAATGTGCTCAATGACATAAACTTCTACGAAAGAGAGGTGAACAGTACTATAAGTTTTAGGTTCTGATTTTTTAGGAGAGGTGAACAGTACTCTATTATTGATTTTTTTTTTATATTATAAGATTATATTTTTTACTTTTAAATTCTTAAATTATAAATGAGTTTGGATTTGCAAAATAGACCAATATAATAAATATGGTCTAATATGTCAATTTAATATGATTTTTTTAATTTGGGTTTATTGGATGTTTGGTAATTGATTTGACCTAATTAATATTATTTTATATGATTTAATTAATTGTTTTATTTTTATCAATTAATTAATAAAAAAGAAAGGTACAAAGAAGACCTGACTGCAATTGAGCAAAATAAGATATTCTTCAAATGATTATTAACCTATGGAAGGTGAGAAGATCAAAGTAGCTAATGATGGGAGTGTCTTAATAAATCTTTTGGTAATTACACCTGAAGCTTATAAAATGAGTAAGGGGACAACGTAGAATGCCTAACCAAATTCTCCAACAAATTCAATTAAATAATTTCTTTTTTCAAGCATCATTCATTTAATTCTTTTATAATCACAGTTTTATTTGAATGCTAACAAATCTAAATTCACTTTTATAAATTTATATATTTAATTTATTTTGATTGTACGGCCGGTAAAACGTACATCGTGAATCCAAACACATGATCTAAAAATCAAAGTAAATGCATTTATTTTTTAATTGGTATACTTCATGCACCCGACACGCCCGCAGTTCTCCATTCACTGCATTCGTTGCTCTCTCTCTTAAAAGAACCAACAATATTACAAGTAATAATATGTTTTAAAATAAATAAATAAAAGAGAGAAAACGAAGATGGATACTGAAATTGCTGAGCACAGTGTCATCTAAATCTTCTATGATAAATAGACAGATTGTATAATAATTTTCGTAACCTTAATTGATTTGAATAGTGACAAAATAATATCAATTTTTTATAGTTTCATTTATAGGTTTGTCATGTTATACTAACTTATTTTATTAACATGTTTTAGTTGTTATAAAAGATTTCTCTCTCTCATTCTCTCCGCCGCAAACGTCTTTGTTTATTCCATAAAACATCATTTGATTGTACTTAAATTCAAAAGGCTCGTACGTTTCAAAACTTCTCCGACAATCTTAATCAAACAAAGATTAATTAAAGCTAATTAAGAAGATGAAAGATCCAAACCATTCTGAGATCTCTATTAATTATCATCTCATCAGAAATCCTAATTTAAATACAAGTTAGACCCAGAAATTCCAAACCCCAGAAAAAGAAAAACTTCACTGCGTGAAAGAAATAACAAATAGAAATTGAATTCATCACCAGTGAAGCTTCTTAGGTCTCAAATTCTTTGTCAGTGGTATAATTCCAATCGCCTGGCACATAAAGTACAAAAATACTTTCTCTTGATTTTATAGCAGATGGGTAAAAAGCAGAAACTCCACTTTGTCTCAACATCCATGGCCTGCACTTTCCCTCCACAGTAAGGACACGATCCTGGCGCTTGTTGCCTGCCCAACTCCTTCTCTTCTTCATCGCATAGCAACGCAAAGCACATCTTTTACTTTTCTCTCTTTCTGTTTTCCTTTTTCTTTCTTAATAATGAATTGTTGAGATGGAGGAGAGGCTGTATATATAAGCAGACAGGTCGGAATCGGATACTTGGAATATATAATATATAATATACAAATATAAAATATGACTTCTGTTATTATTTAATATTTTAGGTCGCATTTGGTTAGTTTCTCTTTTTTGGCTTATGCAAGGCAGCGTTGGTCTCATTTTTCTTTTCTTCCTTTTTTTTTTTTTCCCCTACTATAAGAAAAATAATTAAACGAACTACTTCTGATTAGGAGGGCTGAAATTTTGACCTCTTAACATTTATGAACTCAAGTTGGATTTTTGAACTCAAAATATAAATAATATTTATTTTTTCTTCATTATGAATTTTATAATTTATAAAAACTATTAATCCATGTCGAATTATATAACATGTATTAATAATTTTTTTAACCTATTAAATTAATAAAAAAATTTATAATCGATGGGATTCAAATAGGAAAATGTCAATCAAATCATTTGTGGTCCAGAAATTAATAAGTAAAATAATTATTGGAAAAAAATTAAAATTTTAAATGAAAACAATTGTTGAGTGGGGACACAACATAAAGGTGTCAGAAACAACCTTACATTACATGGAGAAAAGTCATTTACTCGTTTAGAATTCACATGCAATTCTCGTTTCCCTTTCATCGCTTTGGTAAAAACAACAGAACGAGAGTGGGGACATCATATCAGTTCGATGTTTTTATACGATAAAGTAAGGGCTAGTTAATATCCTACAAGGCGACACGCATTTTATCGACCTTCCAGATCCAACGGCTTAAATTGAAAACGAGGATAATTATTGTTTAATCCAAAGATTTAAGCTTAATTCCATCTCTCTCTTATAATACTTGTCACATTTTAAATTTTATATTTTGTAAGACAATTTTCTAAGAAAATCATTAAATTAAAATAATAATTATTAGTCAAGAAAAATGTCAGTCTAGTATCTGAACTTGTTTAGTAGGAAAAAATGTCAGATTTGACCTTTTGAGCTAAATTAACCATTGAACTTGCATAAAACGATTAAAAACATCTGATTTCATTTTTTAAGTCAATTTAATATTTGAACTTATTTAAAATGATTAAAAAAATCTTATTTGACATCTTGAGTCAATTTAACATCTAATTTTTATTATACTTAGAATGTGAAAATTATTATATAGATATTTATTAAAATTATAATTGGAATTGAGCTAATTGATTTATTAAAAAATTAATTAATTATAAAATATAAAAAAATGATATATGAAGCATATTGTATCTCTCTTTACCTTTATTGATAGTATTGAGTTTATAAATGTGTATTAATTTGAACATTTTAAAATTAACCTCTGTTACTGAATTGTCGATTATGAAATTTGTGCAATTTTCATGTTGAATAAATTAAAATTATATGCATGTTTATAAATTTATTATATTCCAAAAAATGATTTGTTTATAAATTTTAAATTTATATTCATAAATGTTAGAAAAATTTTATCTGATTATTTGTAGTATAAGACAAAAACGATAAAAATTCATTCATGTTAAATTAATTAATTATTAATTTATAAAAATCAAAATAAGTTTAAAGGTTAAATTCAAATTCAAGGGGTTAAAATCAAATTGGATCTTTTAATCATTTTATATAAGTTCAGGACTAATTTGTTCCAAAATATCAAATTTGACATTTTTAATCCTACTAAATAAGTTCAAAGACAAATTAACATTTAATTCCTTATTGATTATATATAAAAGGTAAACATGAAAAAAAATATTTATTATTTTTTGAAACCACAAATGTAATGAGTATTTTAAAACAAACCATTTTTCAAATATGACAAGTATTATGGAATAAAGATAATATTATTGTTTTTCTATTTTTTTTAAACGAGTCTTTTATAACGTGCATTGCATGTTTACTATACTAGTTATTCATATTTATTCAATTTTTTATATGATTATTTACTTTTACTTGTTATTTATATTCATTTTTATTTTTTAATATTAAATATTAATTATAATTTTTATCTTTTATTTTTTAAATTTTTATAATGTTAAAATAAAATTTTATATGAGATTAGCATTAAAATAACGGTTAATAAAATAACAGTGTATATATACATACACTTCGATTGAATTCATATTGTCGTTTATGTAAAATTCATTTTAAATGTATATGGATAATTCTACAATAGGAACTAATAAATATATTTTAATATATATCCATATATAGATATAATAATAAAATATTATATATATTTTTAAAATTAAATTTTCAATTATTCATCATTTCACACACCTATGTTCATTTTATTTAAAGATAAATTTTAAAATTAAAAATTTTACAAATTTAAAAGACTTAATTATGTATATTCTTTTTAAAATTTTATTTTTTAAAAAAAATATATCAAATCAAATTATACAAACATAAAGAAAAAAAATATTATGAAAAATATACTCCCTTTGTTTTGTTTTGTTTGCATTGTTTAACAAAATATGCATATTTAAAATTTAGTCAATAAAAATTATTTTGCCATTTTTTACCCTTAACTCGTTAAAATATTAATCAACGTTCTTTATTCAATGAATAATTATAAAAATTAGTATGAAAAAAATTATTTAAATGTACAAAATTAGAAACCTTGCAAATATTTTGGGTTAAGAAATAATAACAAGCAAATAAAATGGGACGGATGAAGTTTTTTTCTTTTTTTATCTCTCTCCTAAAATAAAATATTTTAAATTATAATAAAAAATCAATTATTTGAAAAATAAATTTAAAAAATTTCAAATGTTTCATTATAATGTGTAATTATTAAAAAATAAATTTAAAAAGATAAAACTTAAAATTTTAAAATTCCTAATTATCTGTGTGTTTTTTTAAAAAATAATTTTTATAAATAATATCCAATTAAAAAATAAAATATAATTTTTTAATTGGCTATAACTAAGGTTATTTTTATAACATTCTAAATTTTATTCAGGCGTTGTAATACTCCGATTTTTGAGCACCAAAATGTTCATAAAAATAATTTTAATTTGAATTCCTCTGGATTTTATTATGATTTTGATATTCAAGTTTGTTAATAATAAATTTAATAATTATAGTTTTACCAATTATTATTGTGTTTATTAAAATCTATTGTCATTATATACTAAAATGTGAATTTTTGATGTATTTAGCAAATGTTTATTTAAATAAAAAGCACTGCAATGATTATTAAGGTTTATCTGACATAAACATATGGAGACAATTTCTAGGTAGAAGAAAAATAAATAAATAACAAAATAAAGAAAGAAATAAGAAAATGAAGAGAAAAGAGGGGAAAAAAATGAATATGAAAGCAAAGAAAATTAAATTTAAGAGGAAATATTTTATTATTATTAAATCGGACGCATAAATCAGTTAGAATCTTTAAACCGGTTAAAAAAATCTATAAATCAATCAAAAATTAGACAAACCACTGAGTTGGACTGAACTGATTTGAATCAAACCAAATTATTTAGAGAGCTCAATATATTTTTCTCTTATTTCTTTCTTCTTCATTCTTCAACGCAACCCTCTTCATCATTTTCTTCTTCTTCCTCTCCATAATTGACCAAGCAAAGTAAGTAAAAAATCAAAGAATTTTCAAGTGATTCTTAAGCAAAAGTTAGTTATCTTCACTCTCTCTTTCTTTTCCATGAATTAATTTCTGAATTCCATGAACTTTGATGTGATGTCTTCATTTATGTATGCTAACTTGGTGAAGATAAAGTGATTAGAATCGATTTCTAGATTTAAGATGATTAAGACTAGTTATGCTTGAATCAAAATCTAACTTGCATAATTCATTAAGACGGATGATTTTGAGTTTGTGATTGATATTCTTTGAATTAAGAATTCTAATATATCTAGTATTGCAATGTTATCTAAGTAATAGAATAATTGAATTGCAAGAATTTGTGATGGAAGTAAGGTGAAAATGCTTAATCAAGCAAGCATAACATTCTTAGATTTGTTTTAAATGAGCTATCTGAAAATTTAGTCACAAACACTGAATTAATTAAATTAGTAAATATATTCTAAAATTTATAAAATTTTATCTGAGAGTAGTCTAAGATATGAGAAAGATACTGTAAAAATTTCAAGACAAGTGGATAAAAGAAATTGGAGTTATAATTAAATCAATGCAGGCTACTCAGCATCAGAAAAACTAGAATTCAGCTTCTATAATTAAGTCATTTGATCATGCAAATAAACTTTAAAAATTATAAAATTTTACCAGCAGTACCCTAAGATGTTAAGAATATGCTGTAAAAATTTCAGAGTAAACAATTTTTTTGAAAATTAAAATATAAACAAAAGAATGCAAGTGACTCATATTGTTGGAAATTTTGAATTTCTTTAACTTGCACTAAAATTGTGCAAACTTAAAAATAAATTACTTGACCATGAATATAACTATAATATGAATGAATATAAAGCATTTAATTATTAATAAAGAACTAAAAATGCAATGTGTATAAATTTGGTATTATAATGGGGATTCCTTGAAATACTATTGTGAATATTTAATTGACAAAAAAAAGAGACGAATGTTCTACTTTCAAGGTGTGTAATAATAAATGGTGCATACCATCATCTGCATATACGTATTTCATATACATATTATACACCTTATGTAATTTATATATAATCAGTATCCAGTTCTTAATTTTTTTTTTATTTATTATTATTATTATTATTATTATTATATTATCACTGTTATCCATCTTATAAATATAATATTATAGTTATACAATAAAGTATAGCTACAACATTAGATTACATTCATATATTGCATATGATTTATTCTATTGGTTGAATTGTTGGATTAATTGTGATGTGATAATGATATGCATTGTATCAGGGTGAAAATTGGGATGAGTTGGTTCACTATGAGATCGTTAGCTAAGTTTGAGGATCTGCTTTCTTATATATATATATGACAATGAGATAAGTAGGCCAATGGCCGATGGATAGATTTATGATGTCACTGATCAATTTTCACATGTTGTGATTATTTGAAGATAATATATTTGAATGTGCTGATGTTATGACACGTGATTGTTAGATGCGTTTCCATTTCATAAATTGTGGAAGCATTCTGCTTGATTGTGTGGGTTATGTATTAGTTATTATTATTTACTGAGTTTGCGAAACTTACTCTCCCATTTCATAAACTTTTCCAGGAAGTAGAAGAAGTTTGTCAGTTATAAAAACTCTATTTCTTTCTCTACAGAGATTTAGTACTTAATTCCAACTTTTGAAATATCAATATAGATATAAAGCTCTATGGTGTGTTGAATATTCCACGTACATTTATTTGGTTCCGTAGTTTAGGATGATAGATTTATATTTGATTGTGTAAAAATTAATAATGTGCTGGTTAGTAAACCTATAGAGTTATTTCCAACTGTATTGATAATTTAATATTGAAGCGATTTGTTCATATTATGAACGATGAGTTTTGTGAAAAATGTATTTATATATATGTATAGACCTGAGCTATGATTTATATGCTATTGAGGTTGAGCCAGGATTATTAATTAACTATTTATTTGAATATTATAATATGAACTTGCTGTTTCCAGAGTCAGATGTTTACAAGGATAGGTTTCTCATAGTTTAAGCTTACTACGGGTCTCAGGGCTTTAAGCTTACTTAAGTCCTAGTATTAGTCTAATATATGATTTTGGATTGTGACAGCTATCAGAAATCTTATTATTACCTTTCATATTCTCACATTTATATATAACTAGTTCTTTTATTATGTGCGTTGCACGTTGAATTTACTCATTGTACACTCGTTAAATTTTATTATTTATATAATATTAAAATATAAATTTTTATTCAGATTAAAATAAATACAATGATTAATCAATATATACAATGAAATTTTATAACATGAAAAGAAAAATGATGTTTCTGTTTCTCTTTTTAATAAACAAATATATAATTTTATTGTTAATTAATTATATAAAATCACTACAAATTTGCATTTTCTATACTGCAAACACTCTATGATTTGGCGACGCTATAATATTAATCTAATAAATCAAGATTTATTCTTCGTAAAGATAATATAAGATATGACTTTCATCTTCACATTAATTATTTTTGTCGGATGAAATTAAGCTAAAATTTTATTAATAGCATGTAATCTAAAAATAAATTATTTAAAGTTTTCAACTCTACATGAAAATCAATATGTAAAGTTGTAAACAATAATATTGGTAATGTAATGTATTCTATCAAATTTAAAAAAAAAGATATAAATGAGATCAAATTGAAAAATTAAGAAGTCTTATAGAAAAAATATTTGAAAAATATTAAAATTTTAAATGTCTAATTATCTTTATATCTATTTAAAAAAATATATCTAATTAAATTATAGAAACATTAAATAAAATTCCATAAATTTGAAAATAAAAGAATAAAATATTAAATAAAAATAGAGCTCTTGAATTTTATCCTTATTTCATTTGTAATATAGAAAAATTGAAAATAAAAATGATAGTAAATTTAGATATTTATAGTCTATTCTTTTCAAAAGATTTCATTAGACTAAAAAAAAACTTTAGGTTGTTTCTCTCCTTTGAAAAAAAAAAAAAAAAAAAAGAAAAACTCTATTTTTTTTGTATTAGTCAAAACTATAACTTCACATATGCATTACTGATGTTAAATTTAAATAAAATTTAAAATACAATCATATATAAATGATTCAAATAAGTGTACACCATGCTTTCTAAAAAATCAAAGAGAAATAATATATTTAATTTTTTTTAATTTCGTTAAATTAACTAATATAATCTAATAATAAAGTGTTTAATTATATTTTAAAAAATTCAAAATATAATAAATTAATAAAATTTAAATTTCATTTTCAATAATTGAATTATAGTTTTTGATTTATAACCTCCTAAAAAATAATATAATATGAGAAAATATGGTTACGAACATAGAAAACTGTAAATTATAAAATTCATTTGATAATAATATTAAAATATCAAATAGAGAATATATATATATATATATATATATATATATATATATATATATATATATATATATATTTTCTCGAATTAAAATGTATAAACTCTAACTAAAAAGATATTTAAAAGTACGAATGAAATCCATTTTTTATAAAAAAGTATTAAAAAATAGAATTAAAAAGGATATTCAAAAGGATAAATAGTCTTATTTTCTGCGATTAAAATACAAAAAAAAATAATTTGATATATTAGGAATTTTGAAATTAAAGTAATACTATTTTAAAAAATCGCATAATTCCTTCCTTTATTTCCACATGCATGTAGATTATAAATTATAAAATTAATTTATTATCTATTAAGTTAAATAGAATAAAATAATATATGTAATAAATACATAAAATATGTAATATGTATTTAGTTTTAACATTTAATTTAAATCCTAAATTAAATAAAATTAAAAACATATATAGTAAATAACACAATTTACGTTTTCATGTATAACGTTATTACTTAATATTAAAATAATTAAAATAAAATATATTTATTAATATATAATAAATTATCTATTACGCATAATATTTAAAATAAAATTTAATTAGTTTAGTTAATATTAATTACTTATTAAACATCATATTTAAAATAAAATTTAATTGGTCATTAATAAAATTATTTTATAACATTTTAAATTTTATTAAGGGTATTATCAGAAATATAATTATTCCCTTCCCTCATTGCCACTTCTATATATAGTACAGATAGATAATTTTTTGTATTACATTCATTATACATTGATTAATGACTTTATGTATTCAATTTTTATCTATATAATATTAGAGCATAAGTTTTATTTAGATTAAAATAAATATAAGTGGTTAATTTGCATTATATTTTGACGTATAAATTACTTGCTATAATGCCTCTTATGTACTTCATTCTGTTTTCATTTAATCAAATGGTCTCAGAATAAAGTTCAACCTAATCTCTAGACCTAATCCTTTAATCCCTAATTTATAAATGTAGATTTTTAAAATTTTAATAGGTGCAAAAAGAAAAAAATCAAGTCAACATTCAATATTCAATCCCCGCCTTTAGTTCCAAATTAATATCTATATACAACTATAATAAAAAATAATAAAAAATAATTTTTTACTGTTAGATAAAAAGATGAAATGAGATAATTTGAATTAATAATAAAAGTCATTTTGACTACGGAAATAATATTATTTACATAATGAAATATATGCACATGTACACAAATTCTTGAAATCTCAAAAAGTGTTCTAAGCAGAACTATATGGTTTTAATTTTTTTAAGTTTTCTAAACACTATTTTCTTTTAAATCAAATAGATTTAAAATATAAGAGAAAAAAATATAAAAATATAAAAAATATTTAATCATAAATAGCCAATATATTTATCGCAAGGAGATATAAATCTTTTACTAAATTAAGATGATAGTAATTATAAATTATTTATTAACGAAAAAAATAAAAAATTATTATTAAAAATAGAACTTTTTAAAACTCACCTAATAAAAAAATATTTCAATGTATATGGATATATAAATAAATCAATAAAATATTATATATCTTTTTAAATTAAAATTTTTAACTATTTATCATGTGAGGTTTAATTATATAAATTCTATTTAAAATTTATTTTTTAAATATCCAATTAAACCTTACAAACATAAAAAAATATTAATAAAAATAATATACTTTTTCTTCTTTTTTATCTCTCCTAAATAAAAATTATATATATCATATTTAAAAACTTACTTTTGAAAAATATATCCAATCAAATCATACAAACATAAAAAAAAAGAATATTAATAAAAAAATATATTTTTCTTTTTTTATCTATATCCTAAAAGAATTATATATTTAATAAATAAAATATAAAAATATTTTTAAATATAGCATTGTCATATATATTCATTAAAAAATAAATTTAGCAAAGATAAAACTTAAATTTTTAATTGCTTAATTTTTTATATATACTTATTTAAAAAATAATTTTTTTTAATTCATTAGGATGTCTAATGGGCGAAAATAACACTGTGAGTTACCAATAAGAAATAATCATTTACTCAATAAATTGATGAAAACACTTGTGGTAGAGATGATTCGAACTTGAGACCTCTCATTCATCACAGAAATAAAAAGATATTATTGGCTGGTGAAAACACTTGTAGTTGAGAGGATTCGAACTTGAGACCTCTTATTCCTCAGGTAAGTGAGAAAACATTATTGATTTAAAAATAATTTTATAAATATATTAATAATAAAATATAATTTTCTTATTGACCATTATTAAAATTAGTTTAGAATTTCTAAAATTTTATTAAGGGCGCTATCGAAAATCTCATTATCCCCCTTATTTCCACTTTTATATATAGTATAGATATAAACAATATACTATACATATTAGGATTTCATTAATCACCTCAAAGAAGGATAAAAAAAGAATAGAAATGACCATACAAAAAAAAAAAAAAGTATCATAACTAAAATAGTACATCACAGTTTGCTAATCTAATAAGAAATTCTAACAGGTGAACTTTGAAAAGAAAATGATAGAATTTAAAAGTAACTGTTAGACAAAAATACGGTCTAATACTCCATGAGCAAATTGTTTATAAGGAATGCATAATTTCAACCACTAAATATAAGAAAAGAATAAGTTGGCACTGTCATGCTTCAAAAGATGAAATTATCATCTATATGAATAATTCTCCACTAATTGCATAGTAAAATACCTAAATTACCCCTCTTAAAATAAAAAATTTTCCATTTAATTTTGCTACAAAATCAATGCACAATTGGAGTACACTATTCCATTTTATTCTAGAACCGAAGTGTTTTAATTATTTTTTTTAATTTTTGTATAAAATAAAAGTTATTAAATTTAAACAAAGATAAAGGAAATACCATTTAATTCTTTTCTAAATATCTTATAATATTTAATTATAAATAATTCGCATTAAATATTTTATATCGAAAAAAGGATAAGAGATTATTTCAAAAATAATTCATTAAACAGTTTAATGATTAAATTTTAAAAATGAATTTATCTATTTATTGAAAATACAAAAATAAAAATAATAATTGCAATCGCACTCTCATAAACTAAATAAGTATTTATGGGTTTGGAATATTTTAGCCCTTCTTTTTCCAAGAAGCTTCTTCTGTAACGGTACAGCGTGTGGAAGAAACTCTCCTCAACAGCCATTTATAGAAAATGACGTATAAGTACGTGTTTAGGGTAATACGTACAAAACCACCCGTTAGGTGCATCGAGATAGTACTTAAATTGTCACTACTTTCTTCAAAGAATTGATTCCAAACTACAAATAATGCCAATAACGATGTAAGACCAAAGCTGAGCCTTCTGACGTTCCAACCTACCATCGCTGGAGTCCGGAGAATCCCCATAGCTATCTATCGGAGTTAGAATTTTAAATTAAAAAAAAAAAATATATCACATTTAAAGAGGTTCAATTAAATATATATATAGCTCATTTATTTTCCTTTTTGCAAGTAAATTTAATTTATATAAAAATTTATATCAATTTTTTTATATATTATCATATTATATTACTAAAAATCTAAAAGCATTCATAAAATTTAAAATATTTTCTTATCTATATAATATCTATATCTATCTATGTAGACTCCATACTAAACCTATTTCTATTTTGTCCTGGCAGGTGAGAGTATCATATCATCGAATCTATTTGAATTTTTCATGCAAGAACGATGAAAAGTAAGTGTATTTAGATACGAGTCTATTTGAATGTTCCTTTATAGATGGATTTGACAATTGACACTGGACAGTAATTTCTCGATCCCTTCTTTTGTTATAACTTTTATGTTACTAGTTTTTAATATTTTTCTGTTCCGTTTTGATTAGTTTTTTGCTGCTACTGCTTGTGTTGCAAAGAAGTCATGGTTTGTGTTACTGTTGTTCCTTTTCTTGGTAATCTAACTTTAGAACTAGGTGTGTTGGTTCTTTTTTGAAAAAAAAAAGTAACGAATTCGCTGACTAACAATTTGATTTGTAGATTAATTGCAGGCGTGATAGCTGTCTGAAGTACACTAACTGAAAATTAAAGTGTGCTTGATCTGACTTTTAGGCTGTTGGTTTGGATTTACAGTATATGCTTCATCGGCTGTGTAGTTATAATAAATTTAGACAGAGAAGATTGTAAAGAGAGTTTAGCTGGCTGGCTGAAAAGTAAATACAATTTTGATTGTTTGTATTGAAATGAGCTTTTAATTACAGAAAATGTAAAAAAATTGTGCTTAGAAAAAATAAAAGATAATACTTTGAAAATTAAATTGTTTGACTCGTTGGAGAGTTTTTTTTATTTGTTGAATTTGTTGGGTTCCCTTGCTCATTTTATAAGATTAATAGGTGGTTACTAGAAGCATCTGTTGACATACATTCTCATTAGTTCCTTTCGTGTCTCACCTTTCTGTATGTGAACAACCCCTTGCACAATTGCAGATCATGTCTTCTTTATCTAATATAAATTAATTAACCAATTAAATAATACAAATTAATTAATCAATTAATAATCCAAAATAATATTAATTGGGTCTCAAATAATTAAACATGCAAGCCCAAACCCAAAATATGAAGCCCAAATATAAAAAACTACAAAATAGATTCAACAATTGCCCCATATTAAGTTGGTGTGATAGGCCATATTTAATATATTAGCCCATTTTGAATATTCTAACCCATCTATAATTAAAAATTTAAAAATTAAAAATACATTTCCAACAAATAAAGGAAAAAAAACCACAACACTGCTTTTACTTTCTCTTTCACATTTGCACAACCACCAATATTGATCGTTAACTTTTTCTCTGCCATAACCTTTGTTCCTTTCAATTCATTTGGCCATTTTTCCAATTTTGATAACAAGTGTTTTGGCCGTTCTTGCTTTCATATTTGTAGAGCACCCACAATTTCCATCTCTTTTTTTTTTTTCTTAATATATATATATATATATAATATTATTTTATTTTTTTATAAACATAATAGAAAAGTGAGCCTTTTCTATATAGAAGTGAATTAATGGTTTGATTTCTGTATTTTGTCTCCGATGAATTTTTGAAAAATAATAGCTATGGAACCAATAAAAATTATTCCAGAGGCATAAGCTTTTTTTTTTCTACTCTAAGGGTAAATTAGTTCCTCTGATATAAATATAAATTTGGATTGCAAATTATGTACCTTTAATTTTTTGCTAATAGATTCCACTATTTCATTTGCTAATTCCTTGGGCGGGGCCGTTGCTAATACATTAGCTCCTCAAATAAGTTCCTCTATTAAACTTTGCGGCTTCTCTTTTTATCAAGTTCTCTCTAGGGACATTTGTAATTGGTTCATCATCCTCTCTATCAGTTGTTTCTAGATAAATATTCCGAATTGAGGCAACTCCCCTGACTCATATGTCTTCTGTTTGAGAGTCTCATTTTCTTACTATTTAAGATTCAAACGTTCCAGTTACCTCTTCTCTACAGGTATGCTCTCTATTGCACTTGCAATATGTCGCACCTACAGATTGGCTCCTCTTCTAATTTTATTTGTTTATTATTATTGAGATTCAGGATCCATTACCTGAGATTTACTCTCTTTTTTTAGTGATCTACATTCTTCTTCTCAATTACAGGCTTAGATAGAAAGCCATGAGACACCTCCTCTGCTATTTCATAGCATCAGTAGATCTAGCACTGGTTTCAAGATATGAACCTCGATTGACCCTCTTTTTTTCTTTGTTTGTATGGATATATTCAAGGCCGTGAATTGACCTTTACATGTTTATGAAAGAAACAACCAATAGGCCTATTTACTCTATTAATGATTATCATAGGATTGGCTATGTCACTTGCCTATAATTGTTGCTTACCATAGGTGACCTTTCTTAATGGGGCCGTGAGATCAACCCCACTATCATTTGATGATCCTTCATTGAACACCCAGTGGAATAGTACTCCTTCAGATAAAGGCTGCTGGCATTTCTCTTGTGTGACTTTTTTGTACTACTTGATAGCCAATAAGCATTTCTTCTAGGCCCAAATGACCATAAAAATGTATGATCTTTTGTTTCAGCTCAGGTTTCAATAGGCTACTAATATATGAAATTCTTGAATTCCCAAGGGTACTGAGGTTGACTTCCTTCGAAAGATCTTAGACTTTAGTAAAACATCGTCCAACTTAAAAAATATTAATTCTTCCCCGAAGATCACTTCAGTACCATCAACCTCCAGGTACTCCTCTATAGCTAACCTATCAAATAGTTGCTACAAATAAATTATGGAGACAGTAGTTATAGTTGCTGCCATCTCCTTATTGGTATATGACTTAATAGTCATGGACCTCTGAGACATCAGTCTCCCACCTTAGCCTTTTGGGCACTTTGTGCATGTTAGAATGGTGCCGTTTTAGGGCTGATCAATGTTGATATAGTCTTGGTCAGCATCGGCGCATTCTGGGAGGTGGAGGTTGAAAGCTTATAAGTACCTCATTCATGGCTTCAAAATGTTGTCATTTTGCACCTCGAGGCCCAAAATTTCCAAATTTCACACACTTGGTCCAAAAATGGAGCCATTCATTGGTTATGACATGCAAAGGTGGACCAAAAGGCTGATAAAGGTTGAAAAGATCAATTTAAGCCGGTACGATATGGCTTCTTCAGTGACGCTGAGGGACTTACCGGTAGATTAGGCTTTTTTGGATACATGTTTGCACCTATGGGTTCCATAAGCTCACGTGTTTCAATTTGGCACACATTTTGAGGAGATGTGTTCAACATATGAGGAATTTGCGACTTTACTAGGCAGTAGTTCTGAGAGGGTTCCGGTGGCTGTACCGACTAGGATCAGATTTTTTAGGAGCTTTATGAGAATGATGGGTCTTTCTGTGGTAGAGACTAAGGAGCTAGTAATGGAAGATAAAGTAGATTTATCTAGGTTAGGGGAGTAGTATCTGGATCCACTCAGGTTTATTAACTTAGAGCACTAGAAGTGTAGGACTCAAGCATTGGTTTTTGGTTAGTGAGCATTAGCATACTGACTGGTTCAATAGACTGGGGAGATTTGAGGGTGGTAGACTTGGTCCTTCAGATGGAGCGAGGTCCCAGGGTTGCAAGCATGGCTTTAGCAGAGACTATTTTGAGCCTTGACAGAGCTTATAGGGTAGAGAGGATTTGGTCAGCTAGTCTGATCCTACTTCAGGTAAGCATTCTTGAACTAACTCATGTTCTGCCTTAGGTAGTGTGCTTTATGAGAAAAGGCTTAGGTTTAGGTTTAGGTTGCGTATGAATGCCTATCTCAATGTTGAATAGTGGGGGCAATGTTGGGTCTTGCTTGTTTTTGGGAAAGGCTTGAGTTATTTTTTTCATGTCATGACTAAATCTACTTGGACGAGGGGTATTGCATGTACATGCCTATTTCTTTTCTCTTTCATGGTGCAATGTCTGACTTCGCAGGTCTGGTTGAGGGATCATCTGGGGGTAGTGGAGCCACCATGACGTCGTCCATATAAGCCATCACAGTATCGATCTAGACAAGTTATGGTGAAACTCAGATTAGAGGATGAGTGGTTGTGGTGGTTATTAGCGCTGAGGCGGGATTAGATTTTGTGAAGGTGTGACTGGTATGAGATTAGTTGATTTTTAGTTCGGTTAGCTGGATATCAGATGGCTTATCTGCTTGGCATGGATAGCATCACATTTTATCATTGCTCTAGACTGATGAGACAGATGGGGCACGTTCAGGGGTTGTGGCTAGCTGGAGCTCTTTTTGGGGTTATATTGATTTCTCCTTGGATTACTGTGGCTATATTGGGTAGCTAATTGAGAGGGGCTGATGTGGTTGAGGCCGGGGTTTCTGGGGGCAGAACTGCTGCTTATGAGACTTGGTGGGTTCTTGAGCATGGTGACCAAAAGAGAGAGCGTAGAGCGACTTTGAAATGGAAAATGAATGCTAGACTCTAGGCAACAACAGAGACAATCTTTGACTCTACTAGATAGGCTGACCCAGAGGATTCTGATGACGCTAGAGAGATGCCTCCGAGGCAGTGCAGACAGTTCGCCTAGTCCCTTGGTGCATGTCGACCTTATGTTGATAGGTAGGATTTTCATCTTTTGATTTTTTAACTCAGCTCGTATTTTTTGTGAGGGCTTTGAGATAGGATAGTGACCCATTATGTATGGAGGGTTCAGTTGACACTTTTGGTTTTTTTGACACTTTGGATAGCGGATACGTATACAATTGATACAGATAGACAGATGACAAAGATAGGTGCCTGAGTGATAGGGCTTTTGTGATTGTCTTTTTACATAACTTATACTAATTTGAGATATGTAAAAAGAGAAACTTTTTTGACATTTTTGAAAAGGGAATTCAATTTTATCCCTTATGAGATTTTTGCATTTAAGCCTTAATTGTTGCCTAAGTTGCGCTTTTGGGTTCTCGACTTAGCAGACTATCCTAACTTTTGCCTAAATCACTCTTTTGAGTTTTCAACTTAGCGGGCTTTTGGTTTTGCCTAAGTCACCTGTCCTTCCAAGTTTCAACTTAGCTGACTTTGTTTTCATTTTTTGCCTTTTTATTAATTGGCACAGAAAATCTAGAATTTTCATGAAAAGAGGGGTAGAAGTGTATTTTTATTATTGTTGTGACCGCACCCACAGGTTGGGCTATCTACATATCTCGTATTTTTGGAACATATTTTTGGGAGTAAAGTCACCGTAGTTTGGCTTAACGGTGACATGGGGGAACAATATTTCTGGTGCTAATGCCTGAATGCATTCACATAATGTATCTTTTGTGTTGCATGGATTGGTGGACTCGATGCCATCTATGTCTGACAAGATGATGCTGCCTCCAGAGAGGATTTTCTTCAACGTGATCGGTGTCGGTGTTGAGGTGGTCGGTGCCGATCCTGGTTGATTACCAAAACACTCCTGCCCCTTGATTTTTGGGTTTTGGGGCTTTCGGGAGTTTGTTTGAGGCCCAAATGATATCTGATCGAGTTGATTCTCACACTATTGAAACTGTAGCAAAATTCCCTAATGTTTGGTGCTAAAATCATGGTCAATACTACCCACTCATTACTGCGGTCTAACCAATCCTCATCACTATTATCCTATATGTTTAGAACCATCACAAAGATCTGCTCTAATAAATTCTCTCTTTCTCATTCTTTTTCTTCCTCCTTAAATTCGACCATCACCTCTTTGAGAGTCTTGCCAGACCTCTTTGAGAGTCTTGCCAGACTCAACCATGTATAAATTCTCAAGAGGTGTCACATTGCAAAAGTTCGACAATGGACTAGTTTGTGTGATTAGCTTGGTCTTTTCACGATTTGTCACCTTACCCTCAAATATTAGTTCTGGATTTCATGATTCAATAGCAAAAACTGATCAATAGTATGACCATTACCTTGATGAAATTTATAATAAGCATTCTGATTGAAGTCCTTAGGTAAAGGTGTAGGAGGTGGTCTAGGTGTTAGTGGTTGCAACAATCTCACTGATTTGACTTTTTCAAAGACCTTTGATAGCGGAGTACTGAAGTTAGAAAACCTTATAGGCTGCATGTTTGTAGCCCTTAGATCCAGAGTTGTGATAATGGTGGTTTTGCTTGAATTAGGAGTCTTTCTAGAAGAGCTGGATCCTTAGAAACCAGACTTACTAAAATTCCCAAACCAAGGCCCACATTTCTTATCCTCTCATAGCTTATCTTAATAGCAGTATCGACCTCATACACTTACGAGAACTCGGTCGGTAGCATGTAATACATCTTCTCCCTATAAGCTAGTAGGGTTCCCTTAATAAAAATCTTAATATGTTCCTTAGTGTCGGGTCAATTTCTCATTTGAGTGATCTTGACTCTCCATCTAACCATGTAATTTGTGAATATTTCATCATCCTTCTACATTGTAGCTACTAAATCCCTTATATTTAACACTCATTTGAAGGTGGTAAGCATACTCCCTTAGAAAAGACGAATCCATTGATGAAGCTAAAGGGGAGAATGAAGTTGAGGGAGGAAAGGCTTTGGAGACTAATCATTTTGAAAGTTATGAATCTGACGTAAAAGGTAAGGATACTCTTCAATGTGATGGAATTAAAAGAAAAATGCATGGCATTATCGATGAGAATGAAAGAGGAGAGTTAGATAAGAATGCACTTGAGGAAGATAAAACTAAACAAAGAAAAGGAAGCAACATTGGCGATAATGAGAAGGTCAAGGAAGATGACATTAGAGAGAATACAAGAGGAAAAACTATGGATGAGGATGATTACACTGGGGGAGTTATAGATAGAGGAGTTAAGGGTACTATAGACAATAAGTCGAAGGAGGGTACTTTAAGAATAGTAGATAACTATGCAAATGGAGAGATTAATCTTATTGATAAGAATGATATCGTAGATTATATTGGTAGTGATGATGCAAGTATGGAAAATGTTGGCAGCTTAATTATTCCAACTCTAAAAGCGCCAGAGAGGGATGAAATGATGGCTCTTGCTAAGATAAATCACGCAACTCTTTCGACCCATGAAATTGTTATTGGTCCCAATGTTGCTAGTACATCTAAAGGAGATGGGACTAGGACTTCCTTAACACAATTTAGGATTAAAGCATATGCAGCGTTTTATGCGTTTAATGTAGACAGTCATTATACTCCATATCTTGAGAGGTTTTATATCATTGAAGGTACTTTTGGATAGTTGCATCTTTAAGAGTAGCATTGGCATTTCTTTTCTTATAAACATGTTTGGAGAGGCCTCATAGACCCTTGATATGGTATTTAGGTCATTAACTTATAAGGACCTGAAGTTGATAAGAGACAGTATTAAGGATGTATCCAAAGTTGGATTTCAGGTTGATTCTTTTATACTAGTACTTGAAAAGGTTAGAATGATAATTGTGTTACAATAGAAACTGAATTGGTATGCAAATTTGGAAAGAGAAATTGATGAACTTCAGGTACGCCTTAGTCAGATAAATAGAGAAATGCTTACCCTTCAACAAGAGTTGAGCTTTGATGTTTTAGGAATTGATTTTAACGTGAATTATTTTTCCACACAATACTAAATGGAAGACATTTGAGAATGCTTGAGTTGTATTTGTTGAGTTACTACAGTTGCAAAATAGTCTAGCTCATAACTTTGTATTTTTGAATTTATTCTATAATGTTTACTTACTTTATATTCAGCCCATAACTACTAATGTAACCAGTTCCTTTTTGTATTAGCTTTGCGTCACATCAAGTTTCAAATTAGCCTTTCATAATTGATTCCTAAGTCCGTATATTTTTCATGTTTCTGCAGTTTTGTAAGTAATGAGTAGTTAGAAATTCTCTCCATCTCTACTGAAAAAAAACCCCTCAAATGGCATTAGAGTTTCAAAAATCTTAAAGGGCCTGGATTAGAATATTAATTGAGAGAGAGAAAAAAAATAAAAAAAAAGAGAGAAGACTAAAATTATGGCTTCCAACATTTCAATTCGAGGAATCACTCATTTTTCAAGGCCAAAATTATGATCTTCAAAAATTAAGACGAAGGCCTTTTTAAAAGCACAATGTGGGAGGTATTGAAAAAGGATTATAAACCACCACCACAAAGATAAAATCATGTTCTTGCTCAAATCAAGCGAAAAATGAAGGCGGCTCTAAAGTCATTCAAAGCCATATCCTTCATTCATTCAACTATGGATGAGAGTTCTTTCTTTTTCCAGGAATTACGGGTGTAGCGACCGTCAAGCAAGCATAGAAATTTGTTGAATGAGGAGCTTTCATGTCGTCGAAGAGTAATGTTGTTCGTGGGCCTAAAGCCCATTTTGCAACCACAATGGGTTGCATATTTATCGAAAGAAATTATACTAGGGTTTAAAAGGGATAACTCCTTAATTAAAAAGTGAGATGAGTTTTTAACGCTAAAAAAAATCCACACATGTTAACCACTCTTCGTAACTTCTCCCTGTGATATCTCCAAAGAGGTAACCACCCAAAATACATTAGATTTGGAGTGTGTAATTTCCGCGAATGAATCTGGTAGCCACTCACGTTGACGACGAGTAGACCCGTTCCTATTTTTATTCGTGATACAAGAAGGCATAGGAATAATCATCAGGCTGGTAATTTCAAGCATAACATCACAATAAAGCGCTAAAGAGGTATTCTGCTGCTCCTCTTTAACTACCGCGATTATTCTTTGTTTTATCCATCAGTGGCATCAGAGCCTGTGTGCTTGATTTTCACTTTAGAATGATTGATTCCTATGAGATTGTTGATTATATTTTTTTTTATATTTTACATTTAGATCTAGAATATATTTTTTTATTCATAGGAATAATTAATAAAACTGAATAAATTTAGTTTTGAGTTGCAAAAGGCTACTGTTTTAGGTTTCTCTATAAATTCTAACCTAACTTTTTTATTTTTTATTTTGATTTTAATGCAATCATCTTTTACTGAATATGGTGTAATCAAATTTATAAATGGTGTTCCTAATATTACCATATAGTTTATCTGAGGAGATATTAGAAATACTGTCTTAATTTCTAAGTCTTGTTTTATCTCTGGAGGTCTTATTGTATGGAAATATAAGATCAAGAAAAATTGTAAACAATTTGATTATGGCACAATAATAGATAAAAATTGTAAAGGAGAATGTTCGAAACCGAGACATAAAAGACATTATAAAAAGAATAAATATTATAAAAGAAATTATGATATAAAACCAAGTAAAGAGAAATTTTATAGAAGAAAGAAACCATACAAATCTTATAAACCATATAAGAAAAATAGAATGGATAAACAAACAAATAAATTCCAAGA